>JAMWET010006275.1:0-17500 GCA_024036415.1 Prochilodus magdalenae
TGACACTCTGAAATATCATCACTGCAGTTTAGCGCTGTGGATGCTGATGTGCTGGTAAACCAGTATGACCATGCTGAACTAAACCAGCACCAGTCTAAACTCACAGAGGACCATTTCAGCCTGGACAGTACATACACCTGCTCAGCACCACCTGACTAATACACTAATCCAGAAACATCCATACATAGGCATTAAAGGAGCGGTGTGTGACCTCTAGTGGTGATGTTGTAGACTGCAGCCTATCGAAAATTCAGGCCATCAAACCCTCCAAATAATTCTTTATTATAATGATAGTTTTATTGCTGGCAACATTTTTTTTGGAATTTTCCTGGTCCACCTTAAATGGTGCAGCAGTTAAGTTTTTTTTGCCTGAGGCACTTTAATAATAATTACAGCTGAACTGCTTAAGGTGGACCAGGAAAATGTGAACAAACAAGAAGCTGGTGAATGAGAACCTGAACAATTTAAGGTGGAATGGAAATATTTGAACAAAGAAGCTGGTGAATAAGAACCTGAATATTAGCACCAGAATGTAACTGATGCACCATTTAAGGTGGAACGGGAAAATTCAAACAAGAAGCTGGTAAATAAGAAGCTAAATGTCTAAAGCTGAATGTAACTGATGGATCATTTAAGGTGGAAAGGGAAAATTCTATCAAGAAACTGGTTAATAAGAACCTGAACCATTTAAGGTGGAATGGAAATATTTGAACAAAGAAGCTGGTAAATTAGAAGCTGACTTTTAGCACCCGCATGTAACTGTTGCACCATTTAAGGTGGAATGTCAAACTTCAAACTGTCCTGTCCTGTTCCATGTGCCTCCTTGTGTTTGTTTTGGTTATTGCTCCTCCTCCTGTCTCCGCCCTCTTGTCCTTGGTTTGTAGCCCCGCCCCTTCCCAGGTGTTCCTAGTTAGTCCTTGTTCATTTATACTCCCTGTTGTTCCTTAGTTCCTGCTTGGTGTTGTCTCCATGTCTGTTGTCTTTGTTACCCTGCCCACTGCATTTCCATCCTGCCTCCTCGTCTTGTCTTCATGTGACACAAACAAATCCAGTTGGTGCTCTAGCGCCACCTAATTCCGGTTCCAGTTCCAAGTCCTCCTCTACAGCCAGCGTGGTTTGTCTGTTCTGGGCTACCGTAGAAACATGGCGGTGGCAGCCTCTGTTGGAAGACGAGCCGCTCCAAGCTCGGTGGACCTGATAACATGGACTGTGACTGTACCTACAAGGAGGTGTACCTAATGAAGTGTCCAGAGGGTGAAGCTTGGAGTGAAGGACGCCGTACTCACCGTGATATCAGTGTGACAGACGCCTGGCAGTACGCAAGCAGCCTATCAGCAACAACAACAGGACGGCTCTTCAGCTCTGCTTGTTCTAGTCCTGCCTCTGAACTGCAGAAGCCTGTCGAGCTCCAGATCCGCCGCAAACGTTCAAGGCAAGCCCAAAATAAATCTGCTGAAGCTGGACACAGAACAGAGGGCCTTTAAAGAGGTACGGTCAGCCCAGCCACATCCTCCACACTTCTAAAATTAGCAGAAATCATTCGAAACTTTGATTACATGTGCCTTTCGGGTTTAATGAGCGCGGTTTTACACACACACACAATAATAGCCACCTCATAAATCCCACTTGAGGTCAAACGTACAGCCGCTGTTCCCAGGGCAAGAATATCTGCTGGAGCTTTCAAATGACCAACCCGGTGATTAAAAGATTCAGTCTTTCCAATCAAGCTTTCCTCCCACCAAACTAAACAAGCCAGCCAGCCCGGTTCATTAACGTCCCCGGTTCCATCACTTTACCACCAGTAAGCTCATGGAAGAGTCCCATGCAGTTAGCCCTCTCTTTAGAGGCTACTGTTGCGGAGGGAGTCTGGCCCAGCGCTCAGGGAGCGAGTCATCTTTTCTGCTCAGGGGTGTCGGCGACGTCATCTTCCCCCTCTATGACTCGTATTTCTCTCCGAGGTCAAAAGGTGCTGCACTGTTAACCTGGAACCCATTAGCTCCGTAACTCCATACGGAGCAGACTCCGTACCCTACCCTACACCGCTCACCCTCTCGCCATGCGTCTGTCTTTATTTCAGACTTCTGAGCAGCACTGCATGCCAGATACAATCAAATCAAATCACGTGGCTTGTCACGTTAGATTTACACAGCTGTGGAGGTGAGTGGACACCAGTGTGTGGTCCTGTAAAGTACTTAAATACAAACATACACACACACACACACACACACACACACACACACACACACACACACACACACCAAATAAAGGGAAATGAAATAAAGGCCGTGATGTACAGAGGTCCATACCGGTGTGTGTGTGTAACTGGAGTCCTGAGACACGTGCCAAAGTTCAGGAAGGAGGCGGGGTTTGGAAAATTACATTCTACACAAGTTAATGTAGGGAGTATGTATGGATGAATGGATGAAGGAACAATGTTGGTGCTGGATAAAGGAATGAAGGGATGACAATGTTGATGTACATATGAAGGAATAAACAGATGAAGGAACAATGTTTCTGTACATATAAAAGAATAAAGGGATGAAGGAACAATGTTGGTGAAGAATAAAGAAAAGAATGGATGGAGAAACAATGTTGGTGAAGACTAAAGGAATGAAGGGATGAAGTAAAGAATGTTGGTGTACAGATAAAGGAATGATGGGATGAAGGAACAGTGTTGGTGCTGGATAAAGGAATGAACGGATGAAGGAACAGTGTTGGTGATGAATAAAGGAATGAAGGAACACTTTTGGTGCTGGATAAAGGAATGAAGGAACAATGTTAGTGCTGTATAAAGGAATGAAGGGATGAAGGAACCATTTTGGAGTGTAGATGAATGAATGAATGAAGGGACAATGTTAGTGCTGGATGAAGGAATGAAGAAACAATGTTGGTGCTGGATAAAGGAATGAAGGGATGAAGGAAAAATGATGGTGCTGGATAAAGGAATGAAAGGATGAAGGAACAATGTTAGTGCTGGATAAAGGAATGAATGGATGAAGGAACAATGTTGGTGTACAGATAAAGGAATGAAGGGATGAAGGAACAATGTTGGTGTACAGATAAAGGGATGAAGGAACAATGTTGGTGTACAGATAAAGGAATGAAGGGATGAAGGAACAATATTGATCTGTAGATGAATGAATGAAGGGACAATGGATGAAGGATCAGTGTTGGTGCTGGATAAAGGAATGAATGGATGATGAATCAGTGTTGGTGTACGGACAGAGGAATGAAGGGATGAAGGAACAGTGTTGGTGTACAGATGAGTGAATGATATGATTTAAACAAAGGATATGATTGTATCCGTGCACAAGCTGTGTGTGCTAGATAGCGGAGCTAAAGGACGATGCCTGAGGTCCACGTTGCTTGGAGCCACTGTGCTAAAGGATCCTTATACAGCATGTGATCCAGCCCGCCGCACTAACACCACGATTCGCTCCAAGGTGACCCACATCTCCTGCCTTTCAGGAGAGCAGAGCTTAACGCACTGACGCCTCCCTCTTCCTCGCGATGCCACACCGCTGGGGACATGTAGGCTAATCATAGCCTGTTGTAGCCGGGCGAAACCTGAAGGCTGCATGCTGCTGGCATCGCTCGCATGAAAGCGAAAGCAGGAGCTAATTACCAAACTGGAGCTAATTAGAAGCTTGATGTTCAGCAAGCTAGTATGCAGCTCAGTTACTGCGATAATGAGCTTCCCACTGTCACATAAACGTAAGGGAGGGTTCCGTTAGGAGAGCGTTTCTTCAGCTACACAGATTCTGGCGTTAGTTAGGAGCGGGACATGTTCTCAGTGCTGTGCAGCACACTGTCACACCGCAGTGTGTAGATTTCCCCTCGGCTGGGTAGGATGTTCTTGGGCTTTAACGCTCGGTTTCCCTAAAAATCCTTAATCCCATTAATCATAATGAATTCTGGTTGTAGATCTAATCTAGCAACCTCTACCAAAAATAATATACTTAAAATTAATTGTATTAAGTAATTTGTTAGGTTGAAGTCTGTTTCCCAGTTATACTTTCAGTAGTAAATATTCTAATATCTATCATGTTAGTGTTATATACTAGTTTGTAACTTGTAAGTGTACTGCTTTAAAACTTTGGCCACTTTTTAGTTTATAAAAAAGAGTGCACAGCTAGATCACATCCAGTTAAAAATTTTATTTTGTACTTTAACTTTGCCAAATATAAACCTATAGATATACTGTTAGTTTATTAGTTCTACACTTCTATCCTTAAACTGATTTTAGTTCATAAAAGTCCACTTTTAGCTACACTCTCTGTAAACTACTAGTTTAATATTTTTAAAACTGATTTTAGTTTATGTAAGTCCAGTTTTAGCTGCACTCTCAGTAAACTACTAGTTTAATATTTTTAAAACTGATTTTAGTTTATGTAAGTCCACTTTTAGCTGCACTGTCAGTAAACTAGTAGTTTAGTACTTTTAAAACTGATTTTAGTTTATGTAAGTCCACTTTTAGCTGCACTCTCAGTAAACTAGTAGTTTAGTACTTTTAAAACTGATTTTAGTTTATGTAAGTCCACTTTTAGCTCTATTCTCAGTAAACTACTAGTTTAGTACTTTTAAAACTGATTTTAGTTTATGTAAGTCCACTTTTAGCTGCACTCTCAGTAAACTAGTAGTTTAGTACTTTTAAAACTGATTTTAGTTTATGTAAGTCCACTTTTAGCTCTATTCTCAGTAAACTACTAGTTTAGTACTTTGTTTACATACACAATATGACCAGTCTCGTGACAGTTATTTTAAAGAAGGCAACTGTGGACAAATGATACTTTATATAGTAAATACTGTTATCACTGTGCTAGTTGTAACTTAGGTGTACTATTTCAATACTTCTTGGGGATTAAAAGGCACTTTTTACTGTATTAAAGTAAATTTTAAGGACCCATTTCGTGTAAGAGTAGTAAACTTTGAGTATACAACCAGTTTAAATTTACTAAAAGTAATTTTTTAGGTATACAGCTAGTTTACTAGTTCTATACCTCTATCCTAGTCATTAGTTTATAAAGGAACATTTAGATGTACTCTCAGCAAACTACTAGTTTAGTGTTTTAAAACTGATTTTACTTTATAAAAGTCCACTTTTAGCTGCACTCTCAGTAAACTACTAGTTTGATATTTTTAAAACTGATTTTAGTTTATGTAAGTCCACTTTTAGCACTATTCTCAGTAAACTTCTAGTTTAGTTCTTTGTTTGTCCAGTGAGCTTACATACAGGATATGACCAGTCTTGCGAAAGTAATTTTAAAGAAGGCAACTGTGGACAAGTTATACTTTATATAGTAAATACTGTTATCACTGTGCTAGTTGTAACTTAGGTGTACTATTTCAATACTTCTTGGGAATTAAAAGGCACTTTTTACTTTATTACCCATTTTATGTAAGAGTAGTAAACTTTGAGTATACAACCAGTTTAAATATACTAAGAGTAATTTTTAGGTATACAGCTAGTTTATTAGTTCTATACCTCTATCCCAGTCATTAGTTTATAAAAGGAACATACAAGTGTACTCTCAGCAAACTACTAGTTTAGTACTTGTTAAACTGAGTTTAGTTTATGTACGTCCACTTTTAGCTGCACCCTCAGTAAACTACTAGTTTAAGACTTTTAAAACCGATTTAAGTTTTTGTACTTCCACCGTTAGTTGCAGTCTCAGTAAACTACTAGTTTAGTGTTTTAAAACTGATTTTAGTTTTTGTAAGTCCACTTTTAAGTTTTATCTTAATAAACTAGAAGTTTTTAAGTGTTTTAAGGTGGACTGTAGAATTCCATGAGTGCTATTTAATGACGTCTTCACTTTTATTTAAAGGTAAAGCATTAAGATAAACATAGAGAACCTGCTATGAGTAGCTGTAAAGTTATGACTGGTGTTGGTATCTGCTTTGGATCCATTTTCCACACATGGAACTGCACTGTACCACCTTAAACATGCAAGGTGATTGGTTTTTTGTCCACTGTGCTTTTATACACAACATGACCAAACAGTTATTTTGAAGACGGCGACTGGAGGATCTATGGGCTGGGCAGTTCTAGGAACATACGCGTCGACGATAGGAGTTCAAGGCATTTGTTGATGTAATGGGATCAAGATGAGACACAGGGAACACTGCAGGCTTCCATCCAGAGTATCACTTTAAAGGAGCGCGTATATACGGCGCTATTAAGTTGGTCCTGGATTGGAGCCGTACGTATGAAGTGTAACACTGGAACGTCCCCCCGCACCTGGTCCCGGTCAAGCGAATCCAACACAAAAGCCCATGTGCTGCGGATCCTTTCAGAAAGGGTCACGTCGTCAGGTTTCCTTTCAGGCCTCGGTTCTTCCCGTTCCTCAGAAGGGCGTGCCGGCGCGTTTGAAAAGGTACCAGTGGAGTGTGAGGGGTGACGAAAGTCATGCTGCTTTTATGGGCTGAGTGTGTATTCACGGTAATCGCAGCGTGACGTGTTGGGTAGAGCTTTCCCTTGCACTTAGCAGGAGCCGCTCCCCCGTTCTTTAGCGAGGCAGGCGATCGGAGAGGGGTTATCGCTACAGAGTTCCTCATCCGTGCGGCTGGAGAGGTGGGGAACTGCGGTGTCAAGTTTTGGTTTGATGGCGGGAGAGAGAAAGAGGCGTGTTGAGAGAGGAGTGTGTACACTCACGGTTTCAGTTAGCAACAACAAGGGTACATTCTTCCTCTCCGCTCCTCTCCATCTCTCCGAGTTCTCCAACCTGTGCAGCAGGAATTTCAAGCCCCCTTAATAGCCGAGGCCAAACTCTTTGTACGGCTGTGGCCTACGTGAGTGACCAACAGTGAGCTTCAGCTTACAGCCAAGTGAAGTAATCCCTTCCTCCACAGGCCTGGGAGTTCTAGGTATTGGCAAGGTACGTTTAAGTACTCCCATTTGGACACTCTACTACGCTCAAGTAGACCCCAGGTTCTAGGTATTAGTTAGGCGGACAGCGAATGGATTTGGTTACTGTACTAGAGTGTGTTAGTGTGTTGGTGAACCATTCTGGGGTTCCGGTTACTCCTCTACGTATCTGAGACAACTCTGCTGTAAGAGGACCGTTACAGTGATCCACTCTGCTGTAAGAGGACCGTTACAGTGATCCACTCTGCTGTAAGAGGACCGTTACAGTGATCCACTCTGCTGTAAGAGGACCGTTACAGTGATCCACTCTGCTGTAAGAGGACCGTTACAGTGATCCACTCTGCTGTAAGAGGACCATTACAGTGATCCACTCTGTTGTAAGAGGACCATTACAGTGATCCACTCTGCTGTAAAAGGACCGTTACAGTGATCCACTCTGCTGTAAGAGGACTGTTACAGTGATCCACTCTGCTGTAAGAGGACCGTTACAGTGATCCACTCTGCTGTAAGAGGACCGTTACAGTGATCCACTCTGCTGTAAGAGGACTGTTACAGTGATCCACTCTGCTGTAAGAGGACTGTTACAGTGATCCACTGTGGTGTACGAGGACGTTACA
The DNA here is from genome assembly GCA_024036415.1 of Prochilodus magdalenae. Lineage (NCBI taxonomy): Eukaryota > Metazoa > Chordata > Actinopteri > Characiformes > Prochilodontidae > Prochilodus > Prochilodus magdalenae. The sequence goes on from JAMWET010006275.1 coordinate 7,486, forward strand.
GTGATCCACTCTGCTGTAAGAGGACTGTTACAGTGATCCACTCTGGTGTACGAGGACGTTACAGTGATCCACTCTACTGTAAGAGGATCGTTACAGTGATGAACTCTGCCATAAGAGGATCATTACAGTGATCAACTCTGCCGTAAAAGGGGACCATTACAGTGATCAACTCTGCTGTAAGAGGACCATTACAGTGATCCACTCTTCTGTAAGAGGACCATTACAGTGATCCGGTCTGCTGTAAGAGGACTGTTACAGTGATCCACTTTGCTGTAAGAGGACTGTTACAGTGATCCACTTTGCTGTAAGAGGACCGTTACAGTGATCCACTTTGCTGTAAGAGGGCCGTTACAGTGATCCACTTTGCTGTAAGAGGACCATTACAGTGATCCACTTTGCTGTAAGAGGACCGTTACAGTGATCAACAAATGCATGAACACGTTTCTCTGCATGTCTCTGAGACGGAAAAGGCTGAACGTTAGCAATATTCCTTAACCGATAAGAAGTTCCTCTATTGTGACATGTCTTTCCCTGCAGGATTAAACACTACTCAGAGTCTAAGACCATTCCCAAGATTCCTACCGATGCCATCTTTCACTACGTATTCTGCCACACCACAACTGAGGGTATCACTTTACTGCAGGGTTCTGTTCATGGCAGCTACATAAGCTTGTCATGACAACAGACACACCCCTACAGAACTGTTTGTAAATGCTTATTCCATTCGGCACATCGCTCATAAAGCCACGTTCAGCTACCTTCGCTCAAAACTGGCAAACTGAACCTTCATAGAGAATGACACCTGTTGGAATAAGCTTTAATAAACACTAATGTAGTGTTATGTCAGTTCCCATGATCCCATTTTCCATCCTGTAACCTTCTGAAGGGAGCCTTGGAGTAGAGTATTACCGAATATCTGACCAGGCACATTCAAACTTCTCCTAATGGACCTCCTTGAGGAGGTCACTGTATGAACACTCCTTCCTGTCCCTCATGTCCGTTTGACTCAGAGTGCAGGAGCTCCAGCAGAGAGTGCTAAAGAGCTGTGTGGATGTATGTGGGTGGGTCGGTGGGGTATGAGGGTGTGCGGGTGCATGTGTGAGATCACCGGCGGCTGTCAACACACCCCTGGTGTGAACTGCTCAGCTGAACGCTGCGCGATCCTTCCGAGTTGCCGTTATGGAAACCCCCAAATCCTGTAACCTTCCAGACAATTCCAGACTGATCATCTTCTCCAGATTCCAATCCTTCCTTCCAGATTCCGAGCTTCCACTTCCACTAGAGAGTGGTAATAGACACGACAGCCCTCACATTCAACGAGGCGTAGCTGAGAAATCTCACGACTGGTATCAGGAGAGATGACCCCTGTTACCGAACAGCGAGACCGGGCGGTTGGGAGGTAAATCCGCTGCCATGGCTCTGGGGATTTTTTGTTGTAGCTAATTTTCGGATGTCTTCCTATGTAAACAGCATGTCAAGCCAACTATCTCCCTGTGGCTAACCCGTCCCCATATGTTTTGTTTTATTGGCTGCTCTGTAATATTCAGCGTATAAATTATATCATTATAGGCCAGGCCCTGCAGGCCTTTTGGGGGAGGGTGTTGAGGTGGGGGGGGGGGAGCAACACTCCAACCATATACTTATGCACTGGAGGCTTCCTTCCTCGCACTTCTGCTCAGACTTGCAGCCCGTTTCCTTCCCAGATCCAAATCTGTGCATTTAACCGCATTCTTAAGCCCCTTCCAAAAAGCTGAAAAGCTGCGAGATGTCATCATTGCATACAACCCTGTCTCTCTCTCTCTCTCTCTCACTCTCTCTCTCTCTCTCCTTAACCCCCCCACCAGACTCTCTCTAACATTATCACCTCTACCATCCTCCTCCTCCTGCCCCGTTTTCCGCTCTAGTTGCCGTAAAGTATGTTCGAGCGGCCTGACCTGAGAGCAGTTACGTGTTTCCGCTCCTGCAGCTCCTGGAAGTTGGGATTCAGGCTCACTAAGCTGGTCCCGGAGCAGGACTTTTATTAAAAGGGGCAGAGAAAATGAAAGATGGATGTTGCAAAACGAGCCTAAATCCTCTAATCCGTCCACGTTTCGCAGCGTCCTAATGTGTTCCTGCTGGTGCCTAATTGTTGCTTGGCCACAAAACACAGCCTGTGTTGCTGTGTGCAGGCCTCTTGTGGTCATTTTCGCAATTACTGGACTTGCCCGCTTCCCTCTCGTCAGAAAAGGCTGCTGATCTGTTTGTCTAGTGAAGACTACCCAAGAATAATATTGTGGCAGAAGCCTTCCTATCCATTAAACGAGTCCGTAAGGAGGCGGGCCGGGGGGATGTTGGGGGGGATGCTAGAGCAGTGCTTAGATTGAACTGCTTTGATAAGATTCAGCTATGGACTTTATGATAGTCCATGTCGTCTACATAACCTCACGTATGTGGACACCTGTCCCTTACGCCTAAACGAGCTGGCTGGATATCCCATTCCAACACCACAGGCGTCAATATGGAGTTGCCCTGCTTTGTGGCTATAACAGCCTCCGCTCTTCCAGGAAGGCTTTCCACAAGACGTTGGAACGTGCCTATGGGAATTTGCACCCGTTCAGTCAACAGAGCATTTGTGAGGTCAAGCACTGACGTTGGACGACAAGAAGGCCTGGCTCAGAATCAACGTTCCGGTTCAAGGGGTTCAATGGGGTTGAGATCAGGAGATGTGTGCGGGCCCCTGGAGTTCCTCCACACCAAACTCTTTATGACTTTGGGACACAGTCATGATGGAACAGGAAAGGGTTTTTCCCCGAACCGCTCCACAAAGCTGGAAGCATATAACGTGTGCTGTAGCACTAACATCACCCTTCACTGGAACTGAGGGTCTGAGCCCAAGCCCTGAGAAACAGCCCCCCACACCATTATCCCCCCTCAACCAAGCTGCACTGTTGGCATTCAGGTAGGGAGCTTCCTCCACGATTCATCCACCGAACCCGGATTCCTCCATAGGACTGCCACACAGCGAAGCGTGATCCGTTACCCCAGAAAACAGGGTTCCACTGCTCCAGAGTCCAGTGGTGGAGCTCTACACCACTCCAGCCCACACTTGGCTTTGCACATAGTGATCTTAGGCTTGTGTGCAGCTGCTGCACCATGGAGACCCACTTTATGGAAGTTCTTGCCTCCAGAGGTATTTTGGAACGTCATGCAAAAGAAGTTAGCTACTTATTGACCATTGTGCTTCCACTCCGAGGAATTTCTCCACCCATGCAGAGGAACACCACCACCACACATGCTCTAGGGGGCAGTAAACATGGAGCGCTTCCACGGTACCCAGTTAGCAGTTGGATGCCTTGCTCAAGGACACTTCAGTCATGTCGGTTGCATGGGATCCAACCGACGACCTTCCGGTCACAACGCCGACCTTACTGTCCTGGACCGGATCTAGGAATTCCAAGAACAAACCAAAAGTGACCCAGTCTATAGCAAGTGCATCGGTTGATTTGATGCACCTGTTAAGGAGGCCGGAACACCTGAACTTAATAAGTAGGAGGGGTGTCCCCATACTTTTGGCCATGCAGTGAAGTGTAGGACAGGGTTTTTTTCAGTGCACCATTTGCAGCGCTAGTCCTAAACTGCGACGTCTTTCATCCAGATGTGATTTTATTTTACCGTCGCGTCTTTGTTTCTCTTTCTGCCCGAAGCTAACTGACAGGTCTTGCACATTCAATTGACTCTTAACGTTCAATTATTTGGTGCCTGGATGTCTCTTGCCTGGCTCCCTTTTCGCTGATTTTCACATTTAGTCATGTCGGAGTGCCTGGCGGACGGAATATTAGCTGTGTAATTTTGTGGTCTGCGGACTGATGGATTGCGCGATCTGATATCTCCAGAAGAGGGATAATTCTCCAGGTCAATAAATGTTTATTTTGAGGGGAGTCCAGGCGGAATGCGGCGGGAAAGTGGTTTGGTGGATTCCTGCGCGGGCCGTGTCTGTGAAAAGGATGACAAAGTGGCCTTCTGTTTTCTGAGAGCCTCTCTTTATCTCGGCCTGTCTCTCTACCGCACCTTCTCCTCTCTCCCCGGTGAGCCGTGCTCGAGTTCGGAGGCTTGTAAACAATGTGAGTCTCTCACTCTGGGCTCTGAGCTGTAGACGTTGCACTCTTTGAACTTGGCCCGCCCGTTCGCTGCTGGCGGTGCGACTGCCGACTTTACGAGGTAGGAATATTTGTAGCGCGTGGCGACTAGAGACAGAGAGGCTCCTGAAGGATATGATTTTGGTCGCTCCGTCAATACCTCCGCCGTAGCATCACGGCAAGAGCCAGCGTGCTGGAGCCCATGCCTCTGACAAAACTGTTAGAGCCATTAACCAGCGCAGAGCGGGGAATTCTTCGCTCACCGCGCTGGCCTCCGTACCGCCGGGATGGTCCAAATGAACCTCTGACTCTCCTCAGCGCTCCTCTAGCAAGGGTAGAAGTTCCTCGAACGTTCCTTCAGCGTTATCTGAAGGTTCTAATTAGTCTGTCTTTACTCGCCGCGCCTCTCTGTTCGCGTGCCAAAGGCACGCTGGCGGACAAACAGTCTTGGCCCCAGAGCTCCAAGAACAGCCTTTCCACGCCGGGAACACCAAAGCTCCTTTGAGTAAGCTTCTCTTCGCTTTAAACCCCCTACAAAGGCTCTCTGAGACCTACTTTGTCCGGTGGCCATTTGCACCAAACTTTCCCAGATTCTGTTTACATGCTGGACGTTTAGCAAGAAGGATGCATAGCCTGTCAAGCACGCATGGACTCCACGTTCATAACGCAGCCCAGGCTGGTTTGCAGATACAGCTCACTGCACCCTTCTTCGGCAGCCCCCTGGAACGAGTCACCGAGGACAGGAGCGTCGCAATAGCCCTGGAGAAAGAACACCAAAGAGTAACTTAGCTCAGCTTTACCTCAATCCGGTAATCCTGAGGTCACTTTCATTAAGGGCCTTGATGTAGACTTGAAACAAATAGCTGGAGGTATTTATGAAGTGCTAGGCACTGTAATAGTCTAAAGCAGCACAATGTTGCCTGGTGGAGAAGCTGGAGTTATGGATCGCCTCGCAGCTCTGGAATGACAGTATTAGCCCTTCTCCACTCATATGGTGCTGGTGCCGGCGCCAAATCTCAAGTCGTCCTGCACTTTTCCATAAAGGAACTGGATCATGTACGAAAGCATCAGTGCCGTTCCAGCATCTTTAACCCTTTGGAGGGGCATAGGTACCCGAAGGCCGCTATAGCGGCCCACCTATCTAGGGGGGCTGCAATACCGGCCATTGCTATAATATTGGTCACACTGCGCATGGCACTCATGACGCTGGAATTCTGGAATGGTGTGCGTATAATGCTTACATCATACAGAGCTGTTACAAACCACACAGCAAGCCTGGCAAGCAGGTTCATACTTTCCGGATGTTTGTTGGCGAGCTGTGGCATGACTTGATTGGGACAGACCGCTAACCGCTGGTGCCCATGTCACGTCGCAAAACAGGAGGAGATGAAGCCCGGCTGCAGAATGAACCCAGCATCCCACTGCACTTGCCCGAGCGACCGAAAAGTAAAAGCGAGCCAAGAGAGCAAATCCAGAAGCGAAGGACCAGGACCGTGCACTAGTGTAAATCGTGAAAAGTGTTTCTGTGCATTGCCTTTGGTAATGACAACCGTTTTGAAGCATGTCATTCAAAGGTTCAATTCTGGCGTTAGGTCGATAGGCCTAAAATGCAACTGCGGCACTGAATATCAACTATTGCATTTTGAAAATTGTTGAAGATTGCTGGGGAGGCCAGGGTTATAGTGCCCTGGGGAGGTCAGTGTTCAAAGGGTTAACTCTCTGGTCTTGAACCATGGAACTTGCGTTGCAAGCAGCAAAGGGGCGTGGCAGTGCCATCACAAGTTGTTGACCCCCTGCCATTTTCTTCTCCTCCAGTTCAGGGCTCAAGCGATCACATCTGCGATCAAAAGAATCCAGAGAGACTTTTAATTCTAAATGAACTGCACTGAGCTTAACATGGGACCAATCATATCACAACTGGGAGGCGTCCGTCTTCTAATCTGCGATGTGAAGGGTTCAAACATCCAGAAAATTGTCCAGTCCATGCCCGATCCAGCCTCAGCTGCTAATGGTGCTAATGGAGGTGTTACAGGCTATTAGGTACGTTATCTACCGTCGCTATACAAAGAAAAACACGTACCTCCATTTTTGTTGATTTTTACTTTCAAGCTTTATTTGACCACATGAGTTGCTAATTCCACCATGTGGAACTTTCATGAAGAATGGACCAACAGAAACGGCCCAAAACTGCTTGGAAAGACGTCTGGTTCCATAGACTTCCATTCAAATTAAACAGGGTTTTTGGCCTCTCCTGTAAAGTTGCCATTTTGGAGATACCGTTTTTTCTTTGGACAGCGACGATACATATCTATATGTGTACATACACACCAAGAGTGTTTGACCATCAGCCGTCCAATCAGACCTCACTGATCGGACTCCAGGTTTGGACGTACATGCAAACCATTCCACTGTTTATGACTGAGCCAGCTGAGCCAGCTGTGCAACTGTGCGGTTAGCTGCTTGGCTAAGTGCTCCTGCATACATTAGCGCTGCCACCGGCCACATCTGTTATCTACCCTTCCACTTATTGTGCAGGACTCCGTCACCAGGAGGATTTCAATGGCGTTTATAATCGTGTTTGCCTCCGTGTGTTTACCGTTTACAGTTAGCGGGTTAGCCAGCTCGCTAACTTCGTTGTTTTTTGTTTTCGTTTTTCATCTCTGGTTTGAACCCCACATGAAAGCGCTAGCGCACACTGCTCCTTGTTTCCACCTCCACAGTTTTGGCCATCTCTGCTCCATTGTAAACATGAAAGACACAGAAACTCTTACTCATGTTTCCATAACATCTTGACTGGATTATTCCTATTCATAAGCAAAGACCTCGCAACACCATCTGCTGCCGGTGTTCATCTTTCCTGATCTCATTTGCGATGATGTTATACTACTGTCTTCCGTAGAGTGGACAAATATACAGTCCCTGTCCAGCCCCACCAACCAGCCAGCCAGCCGTACCCGAACATCACCAGCCCTGCTCAGCCTTCTCTGTTCCCCCCCAGCCTGGATCCAATGTGTCTTCCACCAGGGTTCCACCAGGCTGTCGAAGACAGTGTCCTCACCCCAAGCTGGAGGAGGACTGGACGCTGGATAGAGACTTCTCTACTGTGAAGAATTGGAAGCCATCTGGTAGAGATTATCACCCAGGTGGTTGATTATAAATGACACTCCTCAAAACCAAGAGGACGATCAAACGGCACACGTGTTTATATTTAAAGCACGCAGTCCACCTAGCCGCGAGTCCGTCCTTCTCGGAAGAGCTGGCCAGCTGTTTCCGATCAGTCAGCGTCACCCATGGCGGCTCTGACGAAGCAGGGAGTCCTCCCGTACCTCCTCCCGCTGGTTGTGTGTGCACTCGAGTCCGGGCGTATAAAAGGGAGCCTGTTTAAAGGAAACTAGCCACGAGACGTCCATCGCACCGGTCCGGCCGCTTATCTAGCGCGGCTGTCACATGAAAAGATTATGAGGATGATGTAGGGTTATGGTTCCCCGACGTAGCAGGGCTCGTTTTTCCGAAAAACGTTTTGGTAATTCATTTATGGAGGTTCAAAGTGCTCCATTTATTCGTGAGAAATCCGGCAATTCCTCAGATTTACGTCTCGTTCCGGAGGGCATAAACGCTTGGTGCGCCGGACCTTTCTCGGGAAACAAGGGAGGGTTTCATGATCTACAGAACCGAGCACCTGGCCTTATTTGTCTTTGATGGTCATGTAAAGCTTAATGGCCGAGATAATAAAAAATGTAGATGTTAAAAAAACAGCTGGAGCCATATTTTACCGCGTGGTCACCTCCCTTTATCTCACCCGCACGGATAACTTCATTTGGAATGTACTCAGTCATGGCTGTACTGGTGTACGTGGACGGTCTATGCTGAGCAAAGCATATTAGAATGAATAACTCACTTCCTCATAAAAGGAGCGGTGGTGTCCTCCATGAGCCATGCTGTTAGTGCAGCACCATCGGCAGACGGCTGCACCACGCAGGACTACATGCACACAGACCGTTACCACGACTGTCCTTAACCCCGCGTCACCGTCACCAAAGACTGCAGTGGTGTCGTACCAGACTGTCATGGAGTGACTCAGAATGGCAGCGGGTCATCTTCAGTGACGAGTCCCGCTTTAGTCTTGGTGGAGACGCCCAACGAATCCGTGTGTGGAGGCACCGTGGTCAGCACCAAGATGAGCGGTTTGCTGTCAGACGTCCAGAAGGCCTGGTGTACCTCCACCTCCACCCCTACCGCACCATCTGCAGGAACTGTGTGAGGATGTTCAAGCTGCATGGGATGGATTATCACAGGACTCCATTAGGAACCTCTACAGCTCCATACCGAGACGTCTGGCGTGTTGGGTTAGCAAACACGGCGGCCCGACGCCATACTGAGAGACAGACTTCTGTATGTGTAGCTCAATAAATATTGATCATATCAGTCTAAATTTATCATCAGTTATTGATCCTGGTCACCTTTATCTTCCTTCCCAACACACCTGCACTCCCACACCTCCTTCTGGGTGCAGCTGTCCGTTTGATGATGAGTGTAATTCCGGGCTTTACAGAGCAACTGTTGGTGAAGCATGCTAACCATATATTAGCATGTAGCATCTTCCAGTCTTACCAGTAGTGCTGCTTTTCTGAAATGTGATACTCAGTGGACTGATCAGTGGGAACATGGCTACACTGACACGAGGCTGCATGTCCTGGATCTGCTCTACGTCCCAGATACATCCAGATGGATTGTACGAACTGTCTGCCCTTTCCTTTTTTCCCAGGCTGACATGAGCAGACATGAGTCTGGACTTTTTTCCCAGCATGCATCTGTGGTTGTGCGAGCTGCACAAGGCTTAGATAAGGGTTGTGATTCTTGCGGGGGGGTGATGCTTCACAAAAGCCAGGCATGATAAGGCGGGGTGATAATGTCTCTGCATTCCTGGAAGCGCTCCTCCACTCGTCTGTCGAGCAAGTTCTCATCCTGGCTGCGTTTCATGTATCAGTGTTTCACTTGACATGCAACACTATGATTTTGGCTGACATGGACTGAACGACTGTCATTACTCTCACCACCAAGTCACCTCCGAGGAGTTCACACTGCTCAGATCTAAAACACACAGGCATAGTGTTCAGCTACTGTACACCAACACGCTACTTACAGCCCACTAACACATTACACTTACTGAGTTACTGTACACCGACACACTACTAACAGTGCACTAACACATTACACTTACTGAGTTACCGTACACCGACACACTACTAACAGTGCACTAACACATTACACTTACTGAGTTACCGTACACCAACACGCTACTTACAGTACACTAACACATTACACTTACTGAGTTACTGTACACCAACACGCTACTTACAGCACACTAACGCATTACACTTACTGAGTTACCGTACACCAATACACTACTTACAGTACACTAACGCATTACACTTACTGAGTTACTGTACACCGACACCCTACTTACAGCACACTAACGCATTACACTTACTGAGTTACTGTACACCGACACACTACTTACAGCACACTAACGCATTACACTTACTGAGTTACTGTACACCAACACGCTACTTACAGCACACTAACACATTACACTTACTGAGTTACCGTACACCAACACGCTACTTACAGCACACTAACGCATTACACTTACTGAGTTACCGTACACCAACACGCTACTTATAGCACACTAACACATTACACTTACTGAGTTACTGTACACCAACACGCTACTTACAGCACACTAACACATTACACTTACTGAGTTACTGTACACCAACACACTACTTACAGTACACTAACACATTACACTTACTGAGTTACTGTACACCAACACACTACTTACAGTACACTAACACATTACACTTACTGAGTTACTGTACACCGACACACTACTTACA
>JAMWET010006275.1:22500-55000 GCA_024036415.1 Prochilodus magdalenae
AAACAGTGAAACAAGTGAAAAGGAAATTAACATTAACTGCAAAGATTAGCTAACAGCCTAGCAGCTGCTAGCCGATATGTGGTAAAGGCTGAAGGCCTCTGGAGCCCAGCAGAGAGATGAAAGAAAAAAGAAGAGGATGAAACATGGGAAAATTATGAAAGTAATGTAATGTGGTGATTTTATCTGTGTTATAGTAATAGCTACCATCAGATGCTCGGAGTGAAGTTAGCTAGCTCTGTAATGTTTGCTAATTTAATAGCTAGCTAGCTAGCAAGAGTTAGCGCAGTTACTCCCACCCTAAATCTGCTAGGAGAAGCTGGAAAAACTATTAATGTGTTATGCAGAGGAATAACTGTCATTGTTCACTGGCTGCCCTGAGGGAAACACGTACTGCCAGCTTAGCTTAGCTAGCTAGTCAGTGCTAGCCAGCCAGTGTTAGTCAGTGCTAGCCAGGCCTGCTAATAACAGTGGATTACAATGTGTGCCACTGATATAAGAGTTTCGATTTCCATCTTCAGCTCATTCAGTGTGCTTGATATGCGAGAGAAGCGCTCACTGGGTACATGTCCTGTGCATGAATGCTAGGGTGGTCCGGTTTTAGGCCGGACAGTCCGTTTTTTCTACTCCCAGTCCTCCGTCTGGCGTAATACCTGGTCGGACGCCTATTTCTCCTCTTTTCCGGATGAACTATTTCCAATATTCACTATTTTAAACTATAAAATGAACAATATTATATGTGCCTTGCATTTCATTGGTTTAGCAAGATCATGTGATCATGTCCAAGAGCCACCACCAGCCAAAATCGTGCCTAGGGCCCCACACTGGTGAGCACCGGCCCTGTTCTCCAGAATGCACTTCATGCTGGCATTGCTCCTGGGACTTATGGAAGCGGCTCGGCTGTCCACTAAGCCAGGCTGGGGCTTTGGGTTTTTCCAGCTAAACCAGGCGGTGGATAGGAGTTAAACCTCCGACCCAAGAGTTTGTAAACTATCTCCACCACATGACTTGAGCCATGCAGCTCCAGCCTGCGACGCTGATTGAGAGAAGATGATGGGTTCACGAGAAGAACCTCAAGGAACATACACCATTGCCCACAGACCTTCAGCTTAACGCTCCTTCCACTTGCTCCAGAGCAGCAAAACGTCACATAGGCGCTCAAACGGAGGAGAAATAAAATTCTTGGGTTCGGAAATGGGGAATTCTCTTCCTTTTGTTTTTTTGTTGGCGTTTCGGCATCTGAAGTTAAGTAGTGCTAGATATAAGGTTCCCAGAGGCATTCGCCGCGTGACATATGTGTTCCATTACGGGCCGTTTCAACCATTTCTCCAGAACTTGCGGCTTCACAGTCTGTTGGAGTCGAGGATTAGGCCCTCCTGAAATTGATTTATTTCTGCGCCATAACTGTTTATTAAATATAATTGGCCATCAAAGCTGTCAGGGAAAGGAAGAGGTGGGGGGAGGGGGAGGGAGCCGTCATCGTTTACCGCAAAAGTGAGCTTTTTCAGAATGGATGGTTGGGTGGGGGTATGGGGGGGTGGGTGGGAGTGAAAAAGGTCTTGGTCAGGAGGAGAGAGAGTTGAAGTGGTTTCAGATTACAGCTTCAGTGGTATCTAGGCCCCTCAGAAGATCAGACAAAGGGATGGTTTGGAGACGCAGACTTCTGCTATGTTGGTGTTCAGTGCCTCCATATGCCTTTCATCCCATTTGGTGTTTTTTAAAGGGGACAGCTTGGCTGAATGCTTGGCCTCTGATGTCTCTGAGGGCCTTTAAGGTCTCCTCGATCTGATTTCTGGTACCTAAAAGTGGACGTCTGTGAATTTGAGTCCATCCTCATGCTTGCTGTATCTGAACCCGGTTTAGGAAGCTTTGCCGAATTGGAAGTAAAGAGTGGGATGGGAATGAAAAGGTAGACGCCTTAAAATGGCGAATGGAATCTGGTTTTCTATGTGACGTCTAGACAGATCCAGAGCCAAGCCAGCTTTCCCACCGGACTTGCATGTTGTATTGACCACCAACATGATTAAGACCCCGTCGAGGAATCAACCAATCACAGTTTGATCTAGACTGGGTAACAGGTATCCTTCACTCTCCAGGGGAAACCCTGACCTTCTGGAAGCTCTATAGAAAAAAGTGGCGCCAGGGCTGTTCCCTGTAGGGGTTATTCATTGTTGATGTTGGTGGTGGGCTCGTTTGTGTGTGGGATCGTTACGGATCCATGGATCGATTGCACACTGTCATTTTTTGGCATGCAAATGTGCCAAACACTGGGGATTAGCTTCATCCCTTTATACCCTGCATCTCTCACCTACCTCAGCCTTACTATAGGGCTATATGGAAATGTGTACAGCTGGATATATCATAGTTCTTATTCATAACTTTATATTTGCTTTGATTCCTCGAGCTCAAAACTCTCGCTTTTAGGATGCATTGCGTTTCACAGTGCAGGAGCCCATCTGAGAGGAGTCACGTTACAGAATGAAGCGACAGCTGGAGGCGAACCCTGGACTCCCAATTTCATGAGGACAAGAAATCGTTTCTCTGGGAACCATGAAGGCTCTAAAATAGATTTCACACCTGACCAAACATACCGAACTCACAGAGCAAGAGCAAGAGGCAGAGCTGGTCCTGTTCAGTGTGGTGCCCTAGACAATAAAAACACCCACCCCATTATAGCCTAAACACTAACAGGACTGTATCACACCTAGCATTCACATACAGGACATATACTCAGGGAGCACGTCTCTCACATGGTGCTTCTGTTTACTGTACACATCAAACACAGTGACTGAGCTGAAGATGGAACTCTGAAGTCTTATATCAGTTAATGACTAGAGGAACAGTTTAATTCACTGTTATTAGCAGGGCTAATACTGGCGTGCTAACACTGGCTAGCTAACACTAGGCTAAGATGGCAGTAAGTGCTTTCCTCAGGGCAGACGGAGAAAGTCTGTTTCTCAGAACGATGAAGGTCATTTCCCCCCAAAACACTTTCATAGTTTCTCCTATGCATTCAGGAGTGACTGACGCTAACGCTAGCTAGCTAGCTAGCTAAGTATTTATTAAATTAGCAAACATTATCAAGCTAGCTAACTTTGCTCTGAGCACCTGACGGCAACTATCACTATGTAACAGGTACAGTCTTCATCGTCACATTACATTACTTCTGTCTTTCGTCGTCTACTTTCCTCCTTGGTCACCTTCTCCACAAATTGGCCGGCAGCTGCTGAGTTGTTAGCTAATCTTTGAGTTTACTGTTAATCAAAATATCACTCACTTGGGGGGGCACTCCGGATGTACGGTGCCCCTAGCATTCACCTATACCACATAGCTATGCCGCACAGCAGCTCTACTGCCAAAGTCACTGGCTGTGTTTGAAATGTCCTGCCTGGACAGTAGGTACTAGATTAGACTCAGTTGCTTGACCAGTAGGCTCCTTCAGTATGCCAACATGTGGTACCCACGCCACCTCAGATCCATGTCCTTTGACGTCAGACGCCACAACCTTACTGTTAAAGTCCTGCTAGTCATTAAAAGCCCTGTTTGCATGAAATTAAGTTCTGTGCTACCAGCATGGCAGGTAGCTAGCTAACGTATAAGACCCCAGCTTAGCTTCACCGCTAGCCTTAAAATCGTACAGGTTACGCTGATTATGCTTCAAAACGAATCAGCCCAATGTTCTCCATAAGGCGTCCCATAATGTTACTTGGTGTTGTACATAATATTTAGAATTTGGTTGTAGCTTTTTTCTGGTTGTAGCTTTTCTACACTCAAACACCGCCGTCTCCACTCTCCGCCATCTTTCTTCCCTAGAGGTCATTCTGGGAATTTTTGTGTACTGCTGGATGAATACTGGGTATTTGACACACTAGCCATTCCCGCCGGCTGCTTCCAAGTACTACGTAACATGGAAGTAGTGATTTTATATGCAGCCATAGTTTCTGGATTATTTGTGTGGTTAATCTTTTGAGATATATACTGGAGAATATTGTGTACTCTGTTGTGGTATGAAGTATTCCATAGTGCCGCATTGTATCCTGTAGAGAAATAAATATACCTATTTATTTTATAGCTCTGCTCGCTCTTAGACTATCCTTGCCTAATAAATGTACATATCAGAATTTCTACAGACCCCTCCCGTCGCTGTATATTCTGTATTTTGTATTTGTTTAATATATCTCTTTTCCATCTCTTTATTTCAGTATGTTTAGTATGTATATAGCGCTGTCCTGCTGTTCCTGCTGTAGAGCATCAACCTGAGCCTCACCACAAGCATTTCAATGCATAAATGGCCTGACATGTTGTGCAAATGACAAATAAACCTGGAAGTTGACCTTGAAATTTGAAACATCAAACAAATGCACAATTTTATAGGATTTTCATGTGTTCGTGAGTGTCCTGTCACTAAAATACCCAGAATGCATTGCATAAATATGTGTCACAACCACTTCTAGCCTCTGAGCTTTATGACTAATACCATCCAAGCTAACTCTTACCTTAATCATAGAACAAAGCTTCTGTGCCTCAGCTGCAGGTCATAGCAGCAGTTGGGACAAGAGCGTCACGGTTGTGGTCTGACAGTGGCAGAATGTCCCATATTGGCTCTTTTGAAAACAATGGAATATCCGATTTGCTGCCGTCCATCTACCGCAGAACTGTGAACGCAGCATCAAACAGAAACCTGATTCAACATGAGCACTGTACCTTTAACAGGCTTTTAAAATTTTGGACATTCCTCTTTAATGACTCTCTACTATTAAAACATTCTTGCACCAGACACAAACATGAGTCACCTTGTGTGTTTAAGGTGGTTGTATCTTCAGGCTCCTGCAGATGGCGCTGCAGGAGGATGATGGGGCTATAATTCCCTGTGGGGTGTGAGTGACGGGATCCATAGATTGGGAAGAGGTGCTACAGTGCAGGGAATGTCTCGTTCCATGTGTGGAAAATGGCTCCAGAGCAGATGTTAATGATTGGCTAAAAGGAGGGACTGCATGTGGGCGTGGCCAAAGACCATAGTGTGAAGGAAGTAGCTGGATCTGCAGGTGTATGGAAGCGTACGGTCATACAGGTCTACCAGCAGTGGATAAAATCCCAGTCTACAGGGAATTCTCCTCGGAATTGCGCCATGGAGGGCATCCATCAAATCTTGACCACCTGACCAATTCTCTGATGGAGGAGTGTCTGAACACTGATGTAGCTACACCCAGAAACTCATCAAGGACATGCCCAGCTGTTGTTGATACGGTTCAGTCACAGGGGCCTCATTTTTGTCGGGTGGGCTTTTGAATATGCATTATTGTATGTGGCCCAATTTTCATTTTTCACTGGTGCTACAAAGCTAATGTTGCTAACAAGTAATGGAAGCTAATACACCACCAATTAGCATTGGGCAACATGCAGGTCTTAACTATCACACCCTCGCCTCAAACCAAATCAGGTTGATCAGTAATATCACCCAGACGTGATTAGGAGGTCTCTGACACCGTATGACTCACTGTCATCTATAAAGATGGAGGCTGCACAGCTTGACCCAGTGCTAGCAGCCATCACGAAGCCTGGATTTCATCTGTACGTCTGTCCAAACCGCCTTTACGGTCTAACAGTAGGTCTGTGATGGTGAAAAATGAGCCAGGGTATAGATTATGATGTACTTCTGCTTCCCCGGGTTCACGAACTCCAGCTCTATTAATCAGCGTCTGGATCTATAGCTAAGTGCGCTGCGGTATTGTCCGCTTTGTCTTCGCTTCAGTGGCCTAATGATTTGCATCTCTGTTTTGTACAGTTGGTTGTGCATCACTAAGCAACAGTGGAAATGTTCAGTTATTGCTGGGAGGTGTCCAGGAGCGTTAATGAGAAAGGGTTGACCACTGGGACTTGCAGTCTTTCTTCCATGTCTTCGCTGCTCCAGTGCCAGAGCGGTTTTTAGAACACGAAAGCAGATTAAAGAAGGCCAGAGAAATATATACCGGCGCCAAATTTCAAACGTTAATTGCAGGGCTCCGTCCTCTCCGCCGCACGCTGCGTTCGTGCAGACCTTGCGCTGTTACTACGACTCCGTGCAGTTGCTGTCTGGGTTGCTCTCATTGATTTTCCTGCCTCGGCTTCCAAGAAGCAATTGGAAGTATTTTGTTAGGAAGGGTCAGCGACCAGGGCGGCACGCAAATCATACGGGGCGCATGAGCTATTACACTGGACACTGTAAATACCGGCTACATGTATGTTTGAACTTTCCCATCATCGGAACCCATCAGCATTCATCATCAGAGCTCCTAGCTCCGTATCCGGACAGGAGGGTTTGTACTGGGCTTTAATGTGGGCTAGGACCAGGCATGGGCTAGGAGCAGCCTTCGTGACCCCAGAGGTCAGGGTTACTGGTGCGTAGTCATTGAGTCCAGTGATGTTGTTGAAGATGGTGGTGGAAACTGTTGCCATGACAACGTTATGTGGCTTATGCAAAAGTTATGGCACACTTTAGGATGGGGTAACTGTCCCCATCAGAAGATGCAGTTTAAGCCATTACCATGGAATATCATACTGTTGATTTCCAAAAAAAATCTGAAATTTTGTCAATTTTTACTTTTATGCTTTATTTGAACACAGCAGCTACTGTTTACACTCTGTGAAAATGTCGTGATGAAAGGACCAAAAGAAATGGCCCAGAACTGTTTGGGGAAAAGTCTGGTTCCATTGACTTCCATTAAAGTTCGATTAGGTTTTTGGGCTCTCCTGTAAAGTTGCCACTTTGGAGATATTTGTTTTTCTTTGGAAGTGTGAGGATATATTATCCGCTCCACCTTTTTGTTTTGTGTATTATTTCATATATGTACAATATTATAGTGTAAAAAGCCAAACTAAGCTTTATTTATGTTTTAGTGACTGCTTTATATAAAATGCAGGCCATCAAACCATGCCATTCCTTGCTATTATAATACATTTTTTTAATTTAATTTAATTTAACTTTCTCGCCATTCTTATACATCTACGTATGTATTTAATGAAATAACTTTGCATTTATTCTTTTTTGTGGTAACAGCAAAAATAACAGCAATAAGCCAAAATTGCTTTAATGGCTGGGCCCAAATATTCAGGTATTTCAATATTTGTTGGTTGGGTAGATGCTCCATGTTTATATATATCATTGTTTGGCTACATGGAGGCAAACTCCTCAATACTGCAATGGTCTGGTTCCTAACAGCTAAACACACAGCCCTCGGCTCTACTCCAGTAAACCCACCACTCCACCCATATTCAGCCTCTCCAGCGCTAACAGCTAAACGCACAGCCCTCCGCTCTACTCCAGCAAACCCACCACTCCACCCGTATTCAGCCTCTCCTGCACTAACAGCTAAACACACAGCCCTCCGCTCTACTCCAGTAAACCCACCACTCCACCCGTATTCAGCCTCTCCAGCACTAACAGCTAAACACACAGCCCTCCGCTCTACTCCAGTAAACCCACCACTCCACCCGTATTCAGCCTCTCCAGCACTAACAGCTAAACACACAGCCCTCCGCTCTACTCCAGTAAACCCACCACTCCACCCGTATTCAGCCTCTCCAGCACTAACAGCTAAACACACAGTCCTCAGCTCTACTCCACTAAACCCACCACTCCACCCGTATTCAGCCTGTCCAGCTCTAACAGCTAAACACACAGTCCTCCGCTCTACTCCAGTAAACCCACCACTCCACCCGTATTCAGCCTCTCCAGCACTAACAGCTAAACACACAGCCCCCCCGCTCTACTCCAGTAAACCCACCACTCCACCCGTATTCAGCCTCTCCAGCGCTAACAGCTAAACACACAGCCCCCCCGCTCTACTCCAGTAAACCCACCACTCCACCCGTATTCAGCCTCTCCAGCGCTAACAGCTAAACACACAGCCCTCCGCTCTACTCCAGTAAACCCACCACTCCACCCGTATTCAGCCTCTCCAGCACTAACAGCTAAACACACAGCCCCCCCGCTCTACTCCAGTAAACCCACCACTCCACCCGTATTCAGCCTCTCCAGCACTAACAGCTAAACACACAGCCCCCCGCTCTACTCCAGTAAACCCACCACTCCACCCGTATTCAGCCTCTCCAGCTCTAACAGCTAAAAACACAGACCCCCACTTTACTCCGGGAAAACCCACCACTCCACCCGTATTCAGCCTCTCCAGCTCTAACAGCTAAACACACAGCCCTCCGCTCTACTCCAGTAAACCCACCACTCCACCCGTAATTAGCCTCTTCAGCTAAACACACAGCCCCCCGCTCTACTCCAGTAAACCCACCACTCCACCCGTATTCAGCCTCTCCAGCACTAACAGCTAAACACACAGCCCTCCGCTCTACTCCAGTAAACCCACCACTCCACCCGTATTCAGCCTCTCCAGCGCTAACAGCTAAACACACAACCCTCCACTCTACTCCAGTAAACCCACCGCTCCACCCATATTCAGCCTCTCCAGCACTAACAGCTAAACACACAGCCCTCCGCTCTACTCCAGTAAACCCACCACTCCACCCGTATTCAGCCTCTCCAGCGCTAACAGCTAAACACACAGCCCTCCGCTCTACTCCAGTAAACCCACCACTCCACCCGTATTCAGCCTCTCCAGCGCTAACAGCTAAACACACAGTCCTCCGCTCTACTCCAGTAAACCCACCACTCCACCCGTATTCAGCCTCTCCAGCGCTAACAGCTAAAACACACAGCCCCCCGCTCTACTCCAGTTAAAACCCACCACTCCACCCGTATTCAGCCTCTCCAGAACTAACAGATAAAAACACAGCCCTCAGCTCTACTCCAGTAAACCCACCACTCCACCCGTATTCAGCCTCTCCAGCGCTAACAGCTAAACACACAGCCCCCCGCTCTACTCCAGTAAACCCACCACTCCACCCGTATTCAGCCTCTTCAGCACTAACAGCTAAACACACAGCCCTCCGCTCTACTCCAGTAAACCCACCACTCCACCCATATTCAGCCTCTCCAGCGCTAACAGCTAAACACACAGTCCTCCGCTCTACTCCAGTAAACCCACAACTCCACCCGTATTCAGCCTCTCCAGCACTAACAGCTAAACACACAGCCCTCCGCTCTACTCCAGTAAACCCACAACTCCACCCGTATTCAGCCTCTCCAGCACTAACAGCTAAACACACAGCCCGCCGCTCTACTCCAGTAAACCCACCACTCCACCCGTATTCAGCCTCTCCAGCACTAATAGCTAAACACACAGCCCTCCGCTCTACTCCAGTAAACCCACCACTCCACCCGTATTCAGCCTCTCCAGCACTAACAGCTAAACACACAGCCCTCCGCTCTACTCCAGTAAACCCACCACTCCACCCGTATTCAGCCTCTCCAGCACTAACAGCTAAACACGCAGCCCCCCGCTCTACTCCAGTAAACCCACCACTCCACCCGTATTCAGCCTCTCCAGCTAAACACACAGCCCTCCGCTCTACTCCAGTAAACCCACCACTCCACCCGTAATTAGCCTCTCCAGCTAAACACACAGTCCTCCGCTCTACTCCAGTAAACCCACCACTCCACCCGTATTCAGCCTCTCCAGCACTAACAGCTAAACACACAGCCCCCCACTCTACTCCAGTAAACCCACCACTCCACCCGTATTCAGCCTCTCCAGCACTAACAGCTAAACACACAGCCCCCCGCTCTACTCCAGTAAACCCACCACTCCACCCGTATTCAGCCTCTCCAGCGCTAACAGCTAAACACACAGCCCCCCGCTCTACTCCAGTAAACCCACCACTCCACCCGTATTCAGCCTCTCCAGCACTAACAGCTAAACACACAGACCTCCGCTCTACTCCAGTAAACCCACCACTCCACCCGTATTCAGCCTCTCCAGCACTGACAGCTAAACACACAGCCCCCCGCTCTACTCCAGTAAACCCACCACTCCACCCGTATTCAGCCTCTCCAGCTAAACACACAGCCCCCCCGCTCTACTCCAGTAAACCCACCACTCCACCCGTATTCAGCCTCTCCAGCACTAACAGCTAAACACATAGACTGTCACATCCTGCCCTGTCCTGTTCATGTTTGTCTGTCTTATCTGACTTTCTGTTTCTGTCTTGTCATGTCCATGTGTTTCTGTTTGTTTTGTTTTTTTGCTCCTCCTGTCTCCACCCTCTTGTCAGGCCCCTCACCTGTTTCTGGCCCCGCCCCTTCCCAGGTGTCTCTCGTTAGCCCTTGTTGATTTATACTCCATGTCGTGCCCTTTGTTCTTGCTTGGCGTTTGTTCCCCTGCCGGTGTTTTGTCTCCTTGTCCGTTGGTTGTGTCTCCTTGTTGGTTGTTTTTCTAATCCGGTTCAGTATTTCTCCGTTTTTTTTATTTTTCTTGGTTTGTTGTCTTTGTTACTCTTCATTAAAACACTTGCGCTTGCATCCCGTCTCCTCGTCCTGTCCCTGTGTAACATAGACCTCCGCTCTACTCTCAAAAAACCCACCACTACACCCGTATTCTTTTTTAGCACCCCCTTGTGGGGCAAAGCTTTAAATATTCACTTTTGGTTACTGTCAAACCTCTGGAGCGCAAACACATGGTACTGGGGACAGCCCTGAGTGCTGTACAGTACCCCTAGAAACATTCACTCTCCTCTGGGGTTAGTTTGGTCTACACACTATCCAGTGGAACGTTCCATGTGCTCTATTCTAAATATCCCAAGACTGAGTGAGTTGCAGACCTTCGACAGGGTGGCTGGACCTACTGCTGTCCATCCCTCACACAGTGCGGTGCCAGCAGTGAGCAAACTGTGAACATTCAGTGGACAGCCTGAGCTCCTGCCCACAGCCAGAGCACAAAGTGTTCAGGCTGTAGTTATTCCTGCAGCAGTGCTGGAGGAGGATTTGGCCCTCCGTGCTGTGGACAGTGTGTCATACCAGTCTGACATGAACCACCAGAGCGATTTCACCATGAACTCATCATACAGTGCGGTATGTCACACTGCACCGATGCTCCTCGCAGGAGTGGGCTGGTGCTCGGTTTCCGCAGGTTCAGTAAAGCACGTTCAGTACACCAGAATAGCCCCGACGGTGACAGTAATTACTGCAGGCAGTTACAATTACCACTGCTTTAATCCCCGGGGTATGAAGCTGCAGACTGCCAGGACGTTTTGAGGGTAACTGCTGTAGGAGCTGTATGGTTCATTACTGTTGCAATAACATGTGATTTGGAGCAATGAAAAATCATATTCCACATGGTGCACTCTTAAACCTCTGTGGTAGAGTCTCTGTTGTTCAGTAACTCAGTAAGTGTAGTGTGTTAGTGTACTGTAAGTAGTGTGTCGGTGTACGGTAACTCAGTAAGTGTAATGTGTTAGTGTGCTGTAAGTAGTGTGTTGGTGTACAGTAACTCAGTAAGTGTAATGTGTTAGTGTACTGTAAGTAGTGTGTTGGTGTACAGTAACTCAGTAAGTGTAATGTGTTAGTGTACTGTAAGTAGTGTGTTGGTGTACAGTAACTCAGTAAGTGTAATGTGTTAGTGTACTGTAAGTAGCATGTTGGTGTACAGTAACTCAGTAAGTGTAATGTGTTAGTGCACTGTAAGTAGTGTTGGTGTACAGTAACTCAGTAAGTGTAGTGTGTTAGTGTACTGTAAGTAGTGTGTCGGTGTACAGTAACTCAGTAAGTGTAATGTGTTAGTGTACTGTAAGTAGTGTGTTGGTGTACAGTAACTCAGTAAGTGTAATGTGTTAGTGTACTGTAAGTAGCATGTTGGTGTACAGTAACTCAGTAAGTGTAATGCGTTAGTGTGCTGTAAGTAGTGTGTTGGTGTACGGTATCTCAGTAAGTGTAATGTGTTAGTGTACTGTAAGTAGCATGTTGGTGTACAGTAACTCAGTAAGTGTAATGCGTTAGTGTGCTGTAAGTAGTGTGTTGGTGTACAGTAACTCAGTAAGTGTAATGTGTTAGTGTGCTGTAAGTAGTGTGTTGGTGTACAGTAACTCAGTAAGTGTAATGTGTTAGTGTACTGTAAGTAGCATGTTGGTGTACAGTAACTCAGTAAGTGTAATGTGTTAGTGTGCTGTAAGTAGTGTGTTGGTGTACAGTAACTCAGTAAGTGTAATGTGTTAGTGTACTGTAAGTAGCATGTTGGTGTACAGTAACTCAGTAAGTGTAATGTGTTAGTGTACTGTAAGTAGCATGTTGGTGTACGGTAACTCAGTAAGTGTAATGTGTTAGTGTGCTGTAAGTAGCGTGTCGGTGTACGGTAACTCAGTAAGTGTAATGTGTTAGTGTACTGTAAGTAGCATGTTGGTGTACAGTAACTCAGTAAGTGTAATGTGTTAGTGTGCTGTAAGTAGTGTGTTGGTGTGCGGTAACTCAGTAAGTGTAATGTGTTAGTGTGCTGTAAGTAGCGTGTCGGTGTACAGTAACTCGGTAAGTGTAATATGTTAGTGTACTGTAAGTAGTGTGTCAGTGTACAGTAACTCAGTAAGTGTAGTGTGTTAGTGTACTGTAAGTAGTGTGTCGGTGTACAGTAACTCAGTAAGTGTAATGTGTTAGTGTGCTGTAAGTAGCGTGTTGGTGTACAGTAACTCAGTAAGTGTAGTGTGTTAGTGTACTGTAAGTAGTGTGTTGGTGTACAGTAACACAGTAAGTGTAATGTGTTAGTGTGCTGTGAGTAGCGTGTAGGTGTACGGTAACTCAGTAAGTGTAATGTGTTAGTGTGCTGTAAGTAGCGTGTTGGTGTACAGTAACTCGGTAAGTGTAATATGTTAGTGTGCTGTAAGTAGCGTGTTGGTGTACGGTGGTGTACAGTTACTCAGGGAGGAACTTTTACAGACACTGGATTTTACCATGGGGTGTCTCAACTCTAACTCAGGTACATGGTTTGTGTACCTTGTCCACCACTGGGACTGGGTACAGTGTTACCTCCCGGTCTATTCTCCACGCTATAAAAGAGCTGTGGTCCTAAGGAGACAATAGTCTAATAATTTGACTCTCTGGAAGCCATATTTAATCCCTGTTTGGTCACATTGTCCAGCTCCATCAACCCTGTCCAGAACATCTGTACACCCTGGAGAAACTGGATTCACAAAATCAGACGAATACCAGGATCATTAGGACCCCAAGCCTGTGCTTGGGCAGGAAGGAAGGAGAGTGTTAACTCTCAAATATGATTCATAGGTGTGTCATTTTTGTATGCTCAGCAGGGTTGCCAGATTGGGTCAATTATTTCCAGACCAAAAACACTCAAAGCTGCCCAGAGAGTATATAAACAATAGAAGGTCAGCATGTTGTGCACCCGCCAAACTACGTCCTACCCAACAAATACAGCTAATATCCGGCAAATCCGGCGGGAAACTGCCCAATCTGGCGACACCGATGCTCAGGGTTCTAAGAGTAAGTAACCTAATGGAAATCGTATCCTCAACATGACTGGTTTTGTTGTGTAATCAACTGGCTGTTGATTAAAAAGAACAATTTTAATGAGTATTGTGATAATCTGTCAAATTGCATTTCTGATCTGAGTAATTTGATTGCTTACCATTAAAGTACTGTATTGCTTTAAAGTAATTCACCTCAAAAAACATTTATTGGAAATTAACTGTTTCTGTTATATTTACTTTTTATTTTATACTCTTAAAAAACATTAAGAGCAAACCACATTGGGTCCCTTAAAAGATCTTTTAATTTGACGGTTCTTCTGAAGAACCTTTTTTTAAACCACCAGTTCTGAGTTTGTACACAGGATATTGGTGATGATTAAATAATATAAAATCTGAGTTTTTTCCATATAGGGGACTAAATTGCCATATCCGTAAATTGGCTTGTCGTGAAAGTATGAACTAGCTAGAACGTCAACCGCATATCAGGACTCATCACATCAAATAACTGATTCTATGGAATTTGCATGAGATCCCGAACTGACTTGCATGGTCACGGATAAATGGGACGTATTGGTAGCATTCCGCTTCCAAATGAGTCAACGTTCCGCCGCAGAGATATACCCTTAATTGGAAAATAATAATCAAAGATCCCTGGCAACTCTAGCCAAGCCTCAGCGCAGTGGCTACACACGACCTTGCCCAAATGTTTGCTTACCAATGTAAATTCACAATCCATCAAAACCCATCTGGACCCACTTATGAATTCTGAGGTTTGGTGGTGCATCTTCAGGCATGGAGGAGAAGAAGCAGCTCTTAAATGTGTTTTTGTGGGAGATAAAAGCGGAGCATGCATTAAAAACAGCCCAGGCTCAGATACACCCTCTGCAGGAGTTCCCCAAAGGCATATAAGGCTATCTGCCGGGGGACGCCATGACACATGGATAAACATGAAATAACTTTAATTAAAAAGAGGCTGCTGAGCATATGGGAGCGGCTCGTGTCAGTTATCGCAGTGTGATGTACGATGTTTTTATTCAGTGAGTAAAGCTGTGCTGAAACGGGTCTGGAGTTCCAAAAAGTTGGGCTGCTGTGCAAAATGCCCTAACCTGCTAGGCTGTGGTTGCTATGGCAGAACGAGGTATATATGAACATATAGAGTTTGGGGATCCGCCCGGAGTGAGCTCATACAGTTTGGTGGGTATAGGTTAAAGGAGACCATAGGGTTTCAATGGAGGTGAAAGTGAATGGTAGTCTATGGGAGGAATGAGTGATGGATAAACGACACATAGAGGAGTGCGGGTTAGGGTGTCTGTGATTTAGAGTTTGGGAATCCATCCTGACTGGGTAAATGCAGTTTGGTGTCTGTAGGATAAAGGAGACGATAGGGTTTCAATGGGGGTGAAAGTGAATGGTAGTCAATGGGAGGAACGAGGGATAAATAAACGACACATAGAGGAGTGCGGGTCAGTTTGTCTGTGGATTAGAGTTTGGGGATCTGTGTGTGTACATGCAGTTTGGTGGCTGTAGGATAAAGGAGACCATAGGGTTTGAATTAGGGCAGGAGTGAAATGAATGGGACTCTATGGAGAAACAAGGGATAGGAAAAAGAGACAAACAGACGAGTGCAGGTCAGTTGGAACATTGTTAATAACTCAAAAACTGTGGGACTAGTTAGCAGATAGAAACATGTTTATCAGGAAGAAGAAGAGGAAGAATATCCTGTCAGATAACAATAGCTGGATGAAACGCCTCCTTGGAATTCCAGCCCTTTTCTCAGTGACGTGGTGACATCATCTCGTAACACAACCCTTATTGCCCGCCTACCAGCCAGCTTGGCACAAGCTCCCACAACGCACAAAGAGCTACTGGACGCTGGACGTAGGGGAGAAACCGCTCAGAGTGGGTGAGCTGACCAATCAGGGCACACTGTGCTAATCAGGAGGCGGGGCTTAAAGACACAGGAGCTCTAACAGATTGTTTCAGATCGAGGGTGAATACAGATATACAGTATGACATCAAAACGGAGCTTTAGGAAAATCTAAGCATCTAAATCTATTTTAGCAGAACCCAAACATTAAATTATGAAATCAAAAATTTTTAATTAATTAAATAAAAGAAGGGTGTATTTGTTGTATACATAGGCATACACTATACAACTAGCAATGCTTTGACAACTGCCAGCTCACATAATGGTAAAAGACAAAATAAAAATAGAATATATCAGATATGAAAAATAATAAGCTAATAATAATAATAATAATAATAATATGTAAATATATATATATATATATATATATATATATATATATATATATATATATATATATATATATATATTCTGAGCTAATAATAGGTAAAAAAATTATAATTAATTATAATTAAAAACATAATTGGTCCATTTTAAACCCCATATTTAATTGAAGCACATATTAACATATCAAACACTGAAAAGTTTGAGAAATGTTTATTATTTTGGTAAAAATATTTTGCCATTTTTAACCTGATGCCAGGAATGTGTGGGTGAAGCCTGCCCGTTTTTGTACCAAGTTCAGTTTTACCTTTACAGAACTGAGTCATTTAAGGTAGAATGGAAAATGAGGACCAGAAGCTCACCTCGACTTCACCTAGTGTCTGCACACGGTTTATAACCCGGATACAATCAGCTAACTGGGGCTGTATTACCTGAGATGGGGCCTCTGTGAGGTGAGCTGCTTATTCACCAGCTACGTGTACGAATGTTCCCGTCCACCTTAATCTGTGCAGTGCTGACAGAATGACTGTACCATTTAAGGTGGAACAGGGAAGTTTCTTTGGTAACCTTTACCGCTCCTCTGATATCACTGCAGAGTGCCAGCGTTAGCAATAAGCTAATGCGCATGGTGTATGCGTATGGTGTTCTGTAAGGGTTCTCCCATTCCAACCATTATCCCTGGCACTGCCAGGGAAACTGGCACTCCAAAGCAAGGGATGGGGGTAGAAATAAGACTGGGCCATACACTCGGATGCTGTAGGTGTGAGCTTATAGGCCTACATTAGCTCACAGTGAGTGGCCCAAAACATTACTGGCCCACCGGGAATTCCATTGGCCTATGCGTTTGCATACACCTCCTTCTGGCCTCCTGCTGCGTGCGTGGCACAGCCGCGGTGTGAAAGTGACGTTGCGTCATATGACTTTATTGGCGCGGATCCTAAAAGGCAAAAAAGCCTTTAATCTCTTAATTAGTCCTGTTTAATCACTAGCATCCGCCCGGCAATTCAACATCTGAAGCCGGAGCAATTTGAACGCACCGCAGATGTCACGGTTCGGTTGGAGTGCCATATGGTGGCGTGCTTTACATTTAAACGCGCATGGAAAAGATTTGGGATAGATTTGTATAAGGCAGGATTAAAGACGTCCCCTGGCGCTGCGGAGCCGGCGATGACGCTCTGTCACTGCTACATATACGTCTTGTGTAAAGCCTCAGCGGGAAGGGTTTTCTCTAACAGCAGTGGAGCGGGGAATAGGACAGCTAGGCAGTTACGTGTTGATGTCTCCATTAGTCACTGGGATGATGCACTGCCTCGAGCCTGTGTGAGACCACATGCTCCGAATGCACGTTCGTTTTGCGCAGGCCCGTTCCAGATTCCCACTGCTGAGGGGAACGCTAAACGGCTCACTGTACCACAGACACGGATGCCAGCCTGGACCCAGCGAGCTGAACCAAAGCCAGCACGGCAGCCTCCGTCCCGCGGGTTGGATCCCTGAACCTGGGCTTGACAGACGGGCTGCCGGTCAAAAGTTTGGAGACACCATGCCTTCTTTTGAGCTGTTTAACACCCCGGCCCAGTCCCATTTCACCCGTGGCCCCGTTAGCCCCACCCCTCCGTTGTGCATGTTCACGAATAGGGTGGTCCGGATTGGTGTTGGGGTATGGTGAAGTGTTGGGGCTACATGGTCCTTCAAACAGAGATTTTTCAGAGGCACACTCCAAACGGAGTGTTATGAGGAATTTCCCAGAATTCCCAGCGAATTATCGACAAGATGGCTGCACGAGTGACCAAAGAGACACATTAATATGAGCTGTACTGTAAGATCACCATGGTAACAGCGTATTATGGTCATTTTCTTCATAACACGTGTAGAAATCACTAGTACTGCACTGATGTCTCGAATCTCCTTGTTCCACCTTAAATGGTGCAGCAGTTACGTTCTGGTGCCTGAGGTTTCTACACCATTTAAGGTGGAACAGGGAAATTCGATTATGAAGCTGGAGTTTAAAGAGCTCAGCTTCTTGGTTCAGAATTCTTGGTGGTGATAATAAGTAATTGCCCCCCCGCCGCCCATTTGAAGTCATATGGTGCCCTCAATGTGTTGAAGCAGTGAGGAGCTGAACTCCACCCTCCTCTACTGGCACTGCAGACCGGCAGGGTCGCCTACAGAGCTCCGCTAGCAGCCTGGTAATGAAGTCATGTCGTTTCTGTTTGTGCTCTTGTTTATTCGGTGACTCGTTTGATTGATTGATGTGTAAAACTGAAGTCTGATTTTCATCTGTTTACATAAAAGCCGCTGGCGACACCTGATGACGTATCCGGTTCCTGAAGGGTTGTCCCATTTCATAGGGGGGGAGATTTCAACCACTACACTCGAACACAAGGACTGGGCCTTGGTGTCATATCTGCCAAAGCTCGCTCCGTTCCTGTCCCTCACATTCAGTGCCTAGTCAGAATCCCTTGTGTCAACATCTCAGGCCTAGCCAGCAGCTATTTAGCCATTTCTGTATTTGTTAGCAGGCTAACTTGGCTTCACAGTCTGTCTTTTAGCTAGTTGGCTTTCTGCTAAATGCTCAATCTACTCTAGTAAGGGCAGAATAGACCCGGCACGTAGCATCACTGCTCTGGCTGTAACGTTGTCCTAACCTGGCTGTACCGACGGCCATAAACTGCATCTTGCTTCAGAGACAAAAAGACAAAATAGTGAGCACCTGGAAAACAAGGCTCACAACAAGCCATTTAACCCCCGCCCCACCAGTAAGCCATGCGTCTCCAAACTTTTGTCAGACAGCCTCTTTCCATCTACTCTCATATTCACTGCTCACTGCCATGTGGGACCGACTGCGTAGAGCTAAGCTGCAGTTCAAATTACCCTCTCTAAGCACGCGACGAAACACGCGTGCTGCGGCTGTGCTGGAATACCAGACATCTGTGTGCCGTGTTGCAGTTGCGCCGTAGCAGCGGCGCCGAGGCTAAAGTGCAGGCGCTAAAGTCACTTCTCATCATTTCAGGGCAGCCCAAAGGCCAACGGCGCCGGCTTCGGTCTGCGGACGCCGTGCGGCCGCGTCTAACACATTTAGGGCAAGGACTTGATCTCCACCGGCAGCCAAACGTAAACATCAGCGCTTTTCCTTATGTGCAGTCCGACGAGTACGCGTGGCCCGGGCTAGCGCGGCCTGAGAGTTTATGCGAGGTGTACGTCAAACACTGATACCAGTGAGCAGGGCTCGTCCATTAACGCTTATTAATTAATACCCCACGGCTACAGAGAGGGTGACAGAGGCAGCCCTAGCGGGAGTGAGGCTCTCCAGAGGCAGGAAGACGGGCGAGGGGAGATCTCCTCATGCTTCTGGTATGTTGTTTGTTTTTATACTTGTGCGGAGCGTTTCAGGAGAGAGTCTCTATCTCCGCTCCCATCTGGAGGAACAAAGCAGAGCCATGGCTTTGGCAGAAGCGGAGTAACCACGGCTAGGAGAGGCTAGGCCAGGTATTTGCCCCAGAGGCGTCTTGCTTCTACCGCAAGACGCTTCCGTTTAGGGGTCAGTTAGCTGTCCACAGCCATGCAGCTTTGCACCAGGGGGAACAAAGTGTCCCTGATTGCATCCGAGCGCTCCTTCTTCCTTCCAGAAGTCCGCAGAAACCTGATCCTGAAGTTTCTTCTGAAACGAAGCAGGATTAATAGGGTGTCTGCTCCTCTGGGGAGGCCTCACACTAGATGTTGGAACACTGCTGTGAGGATTTGATTGCGTTGCATCTTTGAATTTGGTGGGATCTGGATCACTCCACCACATCCCTAAAGCTCCATTACATGCAGCTCCATAGCTGACCTTGGCTCTGGGAGGCTTCTAGGCACTGGGCATCGTGACCTGAGGCTCATGGGCAGCTGGTCCAGACCATCCTGAGTGCTTGACTGACCACCTGTGCGCTTATTAGACGGGATGTCTGGATACTTTTGGACATGTTGTGTGTGGAAGTCTCATATGTATACAATCACAAAACTGTATATGTGGATATCTGGGAGACTTATGGAAGACTGAAGACACCATCACAGATTTCCCATTCACATCTAAGCATGTCACAGGCCGGAAAATGGCTGGGAGGTCCACTCACCGGTCACTGGAGGTCCACCTACATTTTAGGTCCACCGTATTGGAATGCAAATGTAGATTGCAGACTGTCAGGCCCCATTTACCCCAGTGGTCCGTTTCTCCCCTCAGGACCACGTTTGGATGGTGGACCTAGGGTTGCCACCTTTCAGAAATGAAAAAAGGATTGGGTGGGGGGTTGCGGTTTGGGGCATGGGTGGGGGGAGGGCGTGGTCATGTGTCAGTGACATGTTGGTTGGGGGAGAGTGTAATCACATCAGACACGTCTTTATCGGACATTTACGGTAATACAGAACAAAGCGCGTCCCGCGGAATTGTGATCATTCATGTGTGTGTGACAGACGTGTATATCGGACATTACGGAAATACGGAACAAATTTACAGACATTTACGGAAATACAGAACAAATTAATGGAAATACGGAACAACTTTACAGACATTTACAGAACAAATTTACGGATGTACGGAACAAATTTACGGAAATACGAAACAAATTTACAGATATTTATGGAAATACAGAACAAATTTACGGAAATCTGGAACAAATTTACAAACATTTACGGAAATACGGAACAAATTAATGGAAATACGGAACAACTTTACAGACATTTACAGAACAAATTTACGGAAATACGGAACAAATTTACGGAAATACGGAACAAATTTACAGACACTTACAGAAATACGGAACAAATTTACAGACATTTACAGAACAAATTTACAGAAATACGGAACAAATTTACGGAAATACGGAACAAATTTACAGACACTTACGGAAATACGGAACAAATTTACAGACATTTACAGAACAAATTTACAGAAATACGGAACAAATTTACGGAAATACGGAACAAATTTACAGACAATTACGGAAATACGGAACAAATTTACAGACAATTACGGAAATACGGAACAAATTTACAGACAATTACGGAAATACGGAACAAATTTACAGACAATTACGGAAATACGGAACAAATTTAATTGCCAAATAAAGGACGATTCTGTATTTTATGGGACGGGTGGCAACCCTACGTGGACCATTCTCAACTCGGTGTCATTGCTAGAGTGAGAGTAAAAGTGGTTCAGTGGACAGAAACTGACCATTGGTAGGGGCCAAAGGATGGCTAATGCAAACTGTGCCCTAGCAAAGGGACCAGGGTCTCTAACTACACACCACCAAGGTTACCGAAAGGTTGTCTTCGGCGTGGCCGGTATAAAATCTCCTGCTAATCCAGCAAACTTACTACAGTTATATCACCGGACAGCTGGGTTTGATCTCATGTGTATGATAACAAATCAGACTGGACTGATGAATCTGGACACACCTGGTTTATTAGCACCAAATAGCATTAGCATTTTAGCATGCATCCAACCCTCACTGTTATAACACATCCACCTACACCCTTATCAGCTCCACTGACCGTACAGGACACTCTGTAGGTGCACAGGTCCAGACTGGAGTCCATCTGTTTCTCTGTATACTGTATTACCCTGTTCTTCAGTGATCAGGACCCCCACAGGACCCCCACAGAGCAGGTATGATGTGGGTGATGGATCATTCTCAGCACTGCAATGACACTGACGTGGTGGTGGTGTGTTAGTGTGTGTGATGCTGGTGTGAGTGGATCAGACACAGAAGGGCTATTGGACACCTCAGTGTCACTGCTGGACCAACCACCAACCAACACTATTCGGTCAACAGCGTCCTGTGGGCAGCGTCCTGTAGGCAGCGTCCTGTGGGGCAGTGTCCTGTGGGCAGCGTCCTGTGGGGCAGCGCCCTGTGCCCACCGATGAAGGCCTAGAGGATGACCAGCACTGCACTGTGCAGCAGCAGATGAGCTATCGTCTCTGACTGTCCATCTACAAGGTGGACCAGCAAGGTAGGAGTGTCTAATAGAGTGGACAGTGAGTGGACACAGTGTCTCAACACTCCAGCAGCACTGCTGTGTCTGATCCACTCACACCAGCACCACCCACACTAACACACCACCACCACGCCAGTGTCACTGCAGTGCCGAGAATGATCCACCACCCACATCATACCTGCTCTGTGGTGGTCCTGTGGGGGTCCTGACAGTGCTGTATACCTTCCGCAGCATCCTCCATGCTACAGTTGCTGTTGGGTCTCGTTTGCATGCAGCAAGACCTGGAGAAGTGTTCCGCCAGGGACGGCAGCGATGGCCATGACTTCAGCTCGTTATTTTTGTAATGGGTAATTAGAAGAGGGTTGTTTCCGATTAGCTCCTCATGTTACTCCCACAGACCGCGGCCTTGTTTCCACCTAGATTAAATTATCCCGCAGTGAACTTCTACCACGCCACCGCAAGCCCAACATGAAACCGTATCGCTCGCTGCTCCTTCCAGTCCTGTAGGTTGCTGAATCACATGTAACGACGTATTTTCCCTGACATCGTACTCCACCCCGAGGACCAAACCGGGGATAACAAAGGTAAACTGTGTGTTGTTTACACAAGATGGTTTTCAGTGGAGCTGAAACCTCCTCCAGGCTGCAATCCAACTCTACAGCCGTACCAAGAACTGGTTCAACTCTCCCGCAACCCCTGCTTCCCTCGCTCCCTGCTCGCAGTCAGATTCAGTGCCTGGACAGGAATGTTCCTGACCTCCAGTCAGCTCTAGCTAACGGTTCTTTGTTTTGGTAAGATTCTCCCTATCGCTCTGCTCCGTCTTCCCACAGATTCGGACGTATTTCCATTGACTTCTATTTTTGGTAGACAGTGCTTTTTTAATAGGCCTTCTTTAAAAGTGTGGACTAGAGAAACTAGAACATCAAAACCTGACTCAGTGGAAAGTTCGAGTACGGAGGAAGGTACACTCATCAGCTGCACCCGGAAGGAGGTGTGGGAGTGCAGGTGTGTTGGGAAGGAGGATAAAGGTGACCAGGATCAATAACTGGTGATAAATTTAGACTGATATGATCAATATTTATTGAGCTACACATACAGAAGTCTGTCTCTCAGTGTGGCGTCGGGCCGCCGTGTTTGCTAACCCAACACGCCAGACGTCTCGGTATGGAGCTGTAGAGGTTCCTAATGGAGTCCTGTGATAATCCATCCCATGCAGCTTGAACATCCTCACACAGTTCCTGCAGATGGTGCGGTAGGGGTGGAGGTGGAGGGACACCAGGCCTTCTGGACGTGTGACAACAGGCCGTTCATCTTGGTGCTGACCACGGTGCCTCCACACACGGATTCGTTGGGCGTCTCCACCAAGACTAAAGCGGGACTCGTCCCTGAAGATGACCCGCTGCCATTCTGAGTCACTCCATGACAGTCTGGTACGACACCACTGCAGTCTTTGGTGACGGTGACGTGGTGTTAAGGACAGTCGTGGTAACGGTCTGTGTGCATGTAGTCCTGCGTGGTGCAGCCGTCTGCCAATGGTGCTGCACTAACAGGATGACTCATGGAGGACACCACTGCTCCGTGGATGTCTGTAATGGTGGCTGTTGGGTCAGTCAGGTAGAGAGATAAGACCCGTCCTTGCTCACGTCACATGTGCAGCAGAGAAACTTGAATTAGTAGGATGTCTCACTATGTCAAACCTCCCACACCAAGTTTCACACGGGATAAGAAATCTCAGCACTAAGATGGGTGGGGCTACTTCGTGCACTGCCATCACCTCCAGAAAAATCTGCACCCGCCCACCAAACGCTAGCCCTTACTTTGTTCCCCTGAAAATCCAGTTTAGCAGTGCAGCATGACTGACACATTAGCCCCCTGGAAATCAGAGCTACTTACCGGTGAACTCAGTGACACCAGTCACTATAAGATTTCTCCAACGGTCAGAGAGGAATCTGAGTAAGCAGAGGGCTGTGGTGGGCCCATATGTCCGTGCATCTGTCTCAGAGATTGTGTTGCATGTTCTACCAGCCATGACCCCAGACCACACAACAGAGAAGTCCCCCACACGTTCCCGGCAGATGTGGATTCCAAAAGAACAGATCCAATCATTCGCCGTTCTTAGTGAGGAACCGAAGGTTGGGTTCTAGCTTTACTGGCAGATACAGTGAGCGTCTGGTTTATAGGAACAAGGTCCAGCAGCAAACACACAGGACAACACAGCTACAGACTGGCAGAGGGCCAAACCCCCTCTCTACTGACCGTGATGAGCGCCACCTCATTCCAATGTCCCTTACCCACCGTGAGATGACCTCGAGTGACCTACAGAGAGACTGGCGAGCGGTGGCTGGGGTGAAACGCACAGCGAGCATGGTTCTAAAAACAGGCTTCTGGAGGTCATTAGTGATTTTCTAAATACACAGATCTAATACAATATCTGATCTGGAGTTTGGGAGACATGTTTCAGGTGGTGTCTTAAACTTTTCCAGAGCTGTATGTGTAAAATGTTTTATTTTTAAAGATGCATTTATGAAATATTAGTGAACTAATCCATAGTGTCAGATATTGTGTCCGTTGGTGATGCTCATTTGAACATTAATAAAATATAATATAATATAATTTTCATATTTTCTACATGAAAATGTGTTTTAATGTGTGCATAAACATATCACACGCATATGCATTGCTTCTTAGTGTTTATTTGAATGTTTCTATATGACTGTGTACTGTATATGCCATATATGCGTTATGCTTCTTAACTTCTAGAGAGTGTTATAAATTTTATACATGCAAACATATTGCATACCTACGAACCTATATGTGGGTCATTGTGCACACTGTTGAGTCTAAGTCATTTATTTTAAATAAATAAAATAATTTAATATATCATATTTTTACCTGCAGCTTGTATGTACCAGTATATGTGAATACAAATAACCAATAGTCAGTGCATCCATATACAATTAACTTGAGTCAGGCAACCACACACAGAGGACTTTTATTTTGACATGGTGTTAAGGGGTTTTGGTTGGAGCAGTTCAGTTTACCATGTCATGTGGTACGACCTCCTCAGGAAAACCATGGAAACGTCTCATGATTCATTCGTTTGTCTTCTAAACCCACCTGGCTGGCGGAGGGTGCTGTCTGCGTTCATTGGTCAGAAGGTAGGAAACCCTGGACAGGCCACCGGTCCATCACAGGCCAGATACCCAGACATACATACTCACACCTAGGGAAACCTGGGCAACACAGAGGAGGAAGCCCACACCGACACAGGGAGAACATGCACACTCCACTCAGAAAGGACCCCGGACATCCCAGCTGGGAATCAAACCCAGACCCATCCAGGTAAAGGAAGAAGGTTTCTATGGGTGTCTAAGTAGACGCCTGTTGGATAAGTCAAGCGGCACAACCAGCCATTTAGATGGTACAACCAGCCCAGACCAGCTTTGTGAATGTCCAGAAGGAGATGCAGAAGGATGCGCAGGCTAAGCTTGTTGCTAGCCAGCTGCTGAGGTGCTGCTAAAAAAGAATAGGGGTCTATTGGAGGAAAGAGGGATGGATAAACGACACAGAGAGCAGTGTGGGACAGTATGGCTGAGGATTAGAGTTTGGGGGTCTGTCCCGAGTGAGGACATGCAGTTTGATGGCTGTAGGGTAAAGGAACCCATAGAGTTTGAATGGGGGTGAAAGTGAATGGGGCTCTATGGGAGGAACAAGGGATGGATAAACGACACAGAGAGCAGTGTGGGTCAGTATGGCTGAGGATTAGAGTTTGGGGGTCTGGACATGCAGTTTGATGGCTGTAGGGTAAAGGAACCCATAGAGTTTGAATGGGGGTGAAAGTGAATGGGGCTCTATGGGAGGAACGAGGGATGGATAAACGACACAGAGAGCAGTGTGGGTCAGTATGGCTGAGGATTAGAGTTTGGGGGTCTGTCCTGAGTGAGGACATGCAGTTTGATGGCTGTAGGGTAAAGGAACCCATAGAGTTTGAATGGGGGTGAAAATGAATGGGGCTCTATGGGAGGAACAAGGGATGGA
The DNA here is from genome assembly GCA_024036415.1 of Prochilodus magdalenae. Lineage (NCBI taxonomy): Eukaryota > Metazoa > Chordata > Actinopteri > Characiformes > Prochilodontidae > Prochilodus > Prochilodus magdalenae. The sequence goes on from JAMWET010006275.1 coordinate 48,116, forward strand.
TAAACGACACAGAGAGCAGTGTGGGTCAGTATGGCTGAGGATTAGAGTTTGGGGGTCTGGACATGCAGTTTGATGACTGTAGGGTAAAGGAACCCATAGAGTTTGAATGGGGGTGAAAGTAAATGGGGCTCTATGGAAGGAAAGAGGGATGGATAAATGACACAGAGAGCAGTGTGGGACAGTATGGCTGAGGATTAGAGTTTGGGGGTCTGTCCTGAGTGAGGACATGCAGTTTGATGACTGAAGGGTAAAGGAACCCATAGAGTTTGAATGGGGGTGAAAGTGAATGGGGCTCTGTGGGAGGAACAAGGGATGGATAAACGACACAGAGAGCAGTGTGGGTCAGTATGGCTGAGGATTAGAGTTTGGGGGTCTGTCCTGAGTGAGGGCATGCAGTTTGATGGCTGTAGGGTAAAGGAACCCATAGGGTTTGAATGGGGGTGAAAGTGAATGGGGCTCTATGGGAGGAATGAGGGATGGGGAGAAATAAGGACAAGTAAACGAGTGCGGGTCAGACCAACATTGAATTCATGCTCGGGGGTCTGCCCTGAGATAGTGTATGTGAGACAGCGTCGCTTGGTCAAGCAGAAGTCCAGTAGATGGGCGTGTACTTTTCCACCCCATTCATTTTTGAAGTATTGCGCAACACTATTGCTATCGAGGTCATATTCTAATAATCACTAATAATGAAAATAGATCATTAGAAGCATTAATAACACTAGACTATATTAAAAATGCAACGCAAACTTTTCAACAAGGCCTTCTTTGTATGTTGACACCTTCGCCATTGACCCGTGACTGACCCGTGACTGACCCGTGACTGACCCGTCACCCATATATACTGTATATGTAGCAGCTGTTGGGTTTCGGCTGTCATCGCTGTCATCGCTGCATCACAGACGCTGTTCTCCTTATCTCTCTCCACGCACGGTGGCAGTTCCAGCATTGCTGTCACCCTCTTCCAGGTGTCAGCCGTCGCTCCCAACAGCCTGCCTGGCCTACAGATCCCACGTCAGCTTCCTCAAGAGCACAGATGGCAGGATGTGAAGAAGATACGGCATGGGCTCGTCACTCCGAGTCCAAACGAAATAGCTGAGCTCTGTTTTACTTGGTCCCGAACAAACCCTCACTGTCATCTGCGATTCGCAAATCACTTAAAGCACAAATGGCCTCGCTGTTAGGAGACGGATCTGATCCGTAAGGGCTGCAATGAATCAGCTTCCCCAGCGCTGACATCTTCCGACTCGTTCCCCTTCTTCTTCTGCCCCGACTCGTTCGGGGTGTCCGCCTTGCAGAGGGAGTCATCTGGTTGTAATATTCCACACTTGTCCTTTGGAAACCTCTATAGCTAATGCATTACGCGTTAGCCCACTTGCCAAAACGCTAAGAGCTTAACTCCAGATCCAGTGCAGATCCCACTCTGCGGATTTTGGAAGGAGGATGTGGGGATTGGGGGATGGGGGCGGGCGTCCAGGTCGCTCTGCTCTGCACAGCGCATTGGCACATGAGCTGCTTCGTGCGTCATCCGCAGCCGTGTCCCGATACATCACGACCGCACGCTATGAAACATCGCAGACGCCGTTTCTGTGTTTTCCCTTCCTTGTCCGGCGAGCCCGGGCGTCCCATAACCGCTGGCAGATTTAGATCAACACTTGACTCTTTGCGCAAAGCATGCACTTCACGTTCGGGCTCCCTCTCCACTCACTGTGTCGTCAAATCCGAAAGCTCAGTCTTCTCGGAAAGTCGGAAAGCGCGCACTCAGCAGCAGCTACCGTGCGTGCAGCTTTGGAAGTGGGTCACGTTGTGTTTTCTGATTCACCGCTAGTGGAACCGAGATTAGTCTTCCACAACAGACGTCCTCTGGAGCTCTGGCAACGTCCTCGCTGACTTCTCTGCTACCTGCATTGACCTAGAAGCTCTCTCGCCAAGGAAGCTCAAAAACTAGAGGTGCAGGAGCCGGTTCGTCTGGGTCGACCGCCATCACAGTGTAGCACGTTCTGAACAAATATGGTGTAGCAGAGAACACCACCACCTCCCAAACTGTAGAGTTGGGATTTCCTTCCCTGGCATATGCCCTTCACTATACCAATAAGGGTCCTTGGGCAAGACTAACTCTACCTCCACCATATCTCTGTACCTGACTGACCCAACCGACATGATTGCTGCCATGGCATCCAGCGAGCAGTGGTGTCCTCCATGAGTCCTCCTGTTAGTGCAGCACCACTGGCAAACGGCTGCACCACGCAGGACTACACGCACACAGACCGTTACCACGACTGTCCTTAACACCACGTCACCGTCACCAAAGACTGCAGTGGTGTCGTACCAGACTGTCATGGAGTGACTCAGAATGGCAGCGGGTCATCTTCAGTGACGTCCAGAAGGCCTGGTGTCCCTCCACCTCCACCCCTACCGCACCATCTGCAGGAACTGTGTGAGGATGTTCAAGCTGCATGGGATGGATTATCACAGGACACCATCAGGAACCTCTACAGCTCCATACCGAGACGGCTGGCGTGTTGGGTTAGCAAACACGGCGACCCAACACCATACTGAGAGACAGACTTCTGTATGTGTAGCTCAATACATATGGGGCTTTTGCCACGCCCACATGCTGTCACTCATTTTAGCCAATCAGTAACATCTGCTCTGGAGCGTTTTCCACACATGGATCGAGACACTCCCTGCACTGTAGCACCTCTTCCCAATCTACGGATCCCATCACTCACACCCCTCAGATGTTTATAGCTCCATCATCCTTGTGCAGCGCCATCTGCAGGAGCCTGAAGGTACTACCACCCTAAACATTATTCACTGCACAGTAACCGCGTTCCCAGACACAGTTCCTCATGTCCTCACCTCCCCAGAACGATGTCAAGGCAGAGAGAACTCATGTCACAGGAGCCCACGTGCTTGTTTTGTTCACACCATCTGTCATCAGCATCCTCCAGGAGACAAGTGCGGCCTTGCCTTCTCCAGCTCCGGCCCCTCCCCTCTCCTCCTAGCTTCAGTGGAACGAGATCACGAGGTCACAGAGAGATCCGCACGGACACGTTCCTCCCTCGCACCGCGCCTCTCCTGCACAGCCGCTCTCCATCAAGCAGTGCGAGAACTCCCAGGAGCTGCGGATGAAACCTTGGAAAGCTGCTGAGAAGGATGGGCTTGGCCAGCCGTGTAGCCGGCTATCCGCTAATCGCCTCAAAGGGTGGAGCTTTGGAGGACTTAGAGTTTAAGCACAAGTAAATAAAAGACTGTGCTGTCGATGATTCATTCCTTTCACTGGAGTCACTGGATTGCGCAGGCAGCGTTGATGTGCGGTGAAAGCAGATCCCAAAAGAGCAATTAGTCATCTACTCAGGATGCCACCTCGCCCTCATGTTCTCCAAATATCATAACTAAAGAAGACAGGTGATGATTCCTTTATGGCAGGGCTCCAAAGCCCAGCACCGTACGCCCTCATCCCAGATGCAGGAAATGTAGATCAATCTGTATCCCGCCAGCATTAACTGTATAACAGTGAGACCCACGCCAGAGCCTGGCGTACACAGGCTGATTCCGCTGAATGCCTGGTCCTAGTTCTTGCTGAGCTCATGAATATTTAGATGAGCTGTGCTCTGATTGGTTGGTTTAATGCGAGACTTCCCCCTGCAATGATCACACAGAAGCACCATGTGGAAACAGACTAAATAACATGAGCCTCTGTGTAAATAAGCTCCGCCTTCATACTATGTAATTAGCTATGCTAGTTAGCTTGGAGCTAATGCTAGTCGCTAACGTTACCTGTACTAGCTACTACACCAACACACAGTAGAGTAAGGTTGAGCCTCACTATGGAGCTCTCAGTTTAAGATGATCTGCTCCAGCCGGCACACACGGATACAATCACACAGCATGGCTGCTACTTACAGGCTACTGTTGGGGTGGTGGTGCTAATAAAGGTGGAGCTGCTCCTCTCTTCAGTCTCTTCAGGGTCAAACGCTGAGTGGAGCTGCTCCATAGTGTCCGGAGAGGTTCGGGAAACTGTCCGGAGTGGAATGGGCCGACTGTGGGATTAAGGTTATTCCGGGATCCTGTTAAAGATGTGGGAGCTGGAGTTCCGGTTCTCCAGCTTGTATGGTGTGTTTTCCGTTCCACCTTAAATGATGATGCAGTGACATTCTGGTGCCTGTACAAGCTGCAGTATTTAAGGTGGACCGGAACGTTGGATGAAGAAGCTGGCCAATAGGAAGCAACTTCCTGGTGTAAAGATCATCAACCGTGTCCCGCTGACAGTGGGGATCCTTGGGAAGGGAATAGGAAGTGGTGGCATCCTCTTCCCAGTCTGGAATGCTGGATTTCTCCACATGGTCCACCATGTTGGTTCTGTAGCCCTGTTGTGGTTGTATGTAGATGGTAGGGGTGTGAATATTAAAGAGTCTGTTCCGGAAGAGTTTAGGATTTCGGAATTGGCCTGTTTTCGATGGCTAATTTCGCCGGTTCTTGTGACTGTGTGACAATAAAGTTGATTCTGATTCTGATTCTGATTCTTTTCCTATACGTTTTTGGAAACGCTGGAAATGCAGGATTTGGATTTGAAGGATGGACAGCAGTGTTGGAGGTTCAGGTATGTCTGTTTTAATCACTCATAATAATAATAATAATAATAATAATAATAATAATACTATATCTATATAGCGCTTTTCAAGAACTCAAAGACGCTTACAATTGTTAGTTCAGTAAAATACACAATAATCAGACAACAACAACAACAACAAGGCATCAAGGTTGTCCCTTTGAGTTATGGGTGGTGCTAAAAGTCTAACAGAGCCCTTACTGGGTGTCGTTGTACCTGACTGATCCTGTCTAGGGTGTTTCCTGCCTTTTGACCAAGGAGCACTGGGATAGGCTCCAGCACCCCTCAGTCAGCTTAGGGTGCTGGAGAGGTGCCCGCATTCAGTTGGCGTGCAGGGCAGAGTAGCCGGGGTGGAGCAGCTACGTTCAGTCGGCGTGCAGGGCAAAGTAGCCAGGGTGTAGCAACCATGTTCAGTTGGCATGCAGGTCAGAATAGCCAGGGTGGAGCAGCTATACTCGGTCGGCGTGCAGGGCAGAGTAGCCAGGGTGTAGCAACCGCGTTCAGTCGGCATGCAGGGCAGAGTAGCCAGGGTGGAGCAGTTGCGTTCAGTCGGCATGTAAGGCAGAGTAGCCAGGGTGGAGCAGTTGCATTCAGTCGACGTGCAGGGCAGAGTAGCCAGGGTGGAGCAGTTGCGTTCAGTCGGCATGCAAGGCAGAGTAGCCAGGGTGGAGCAGTTGCGTTCAGTCGGCATGTAAGGCAGAGTAGCCAGGGTGGAGCAGTTGCATTCAGTCGACGTGCAGGGCAGAGTAGCCAGGGTGGAGCAGTTGCGTTCAGTCGGCATGCAGGTCAAAGTAGCCAGGGTGGAGCAGTTGCGTTCAGTTGGCATGCAAGGCAGAGTAGCCAGGGTGGAGCAGCCGCGTTCAGTCGGCATGCAAGGCAGAGTAGCCAGGGTGGAGCAGCCGCGTTCAGTCGGCGTGCAAGGCAGAGTAGCCAGGGTGTAGCAACCGCGTTCAGTCGGCATGCAGGGCAGAGTAGCCAGGGTGGAGCAGCCGCATTCAGTCGGCATGCAAGGCAGAGTAGCCAGGGTGGAGCAGTTGCGTTCAGTCGACATGCCAGGGTGAGGGAGCCAAGTTCGGTTGGCGTATAGGGCAGAACCTTGTTCCTCAAAAATCAACCAAAAACCCCAAGACCTGCGGGACATGGGGAGAAGCGGCAGTCAAACAGAACGACGCCAGCGAGACTCTGGCCCGGAAGTGCCGCCAGACACAGACACACAGACCTGGTTCCTGGTTCTGAATAGCACTCTGAGTTTGATCCCAGTGTAAATCAGCTTTACAGTGGACTACGGCGTATAACACGGAACCCAATAAGAGAACCAGCGGTTCCGAACAGCAGTCATCTTCCAAATAAACAAACTCTGTTTCCAAGCACGTCCACACAGCACCGACCGAGCGAAGCATGACCCGCTGCGTATTGTTTGGAGAAAGTTTGGACAGAAGAACCACTCTCCATTATTTATTCCTTTATTTACAGCATCTGTTTATTTACTGATCTGTTTCTGTTCTGGAGGGGAAGACATACAAGCCACCCACCGCGTCTGTTTGCCCCTTGTGAAGGACGCCGCTTTTAGCCGTGTGAAAACTGATCCATACTCCATACGACACTTCAGGGCCAATAACCCGCACATGGGTTCTCTCGCTCCGTAAACTGCAGAAAGTGTGGAGAGGCTAATCTGAGCGGGCTGGAGGAGGCGGGCGACGGGGACAGTTGGCGTCTGAATGAGGATGGAAGAGGTTTAGACGGCTGAAGGCCTGAGGGGACTCTTAGGAAGCTGCCTGCCGGCTAAGGGCTGGATCACATCCTTATCACTGATGAGACAGTGTCTGCCTCCTCGCTGAGCCCGGGAGGAGGGCTCGCGGTTCCGCCGCTGCCTTGTTAGGCAATGTTGTCGGCTTTGAACAGACTGAGGATGGGAAGGAGGAGAACGCTGTGGCTTTAGGATCATCAGATGCTGTGCAATCAGGAGCGCAACCTTTTCCTGGCTCCTCCTTCTTCTTCCAGTGGTTCCTCCTCTCAGTGGTTCCTCCTCATGCCCTTATGGAGTTCCTCCTCCCAGTGGTTCTTCCTCGTGCTCTTATGGAGTTCCTCCTCTCAGTGGTCGCTCCTCCCAGTGGTCCCTGCTCTCAGTGGTTCTTCCTGGTGCTCTTATGGAGTTCCTCCTCCCAGTGGTTCTTCCTCATGCCCTTATGGAGTTCCTCCTCTCAGTGGTTCTTCCTCGTGCTCTTATGGAGTTCCTCCTCCCAGTGGTTCTTCCTCGTGCTCTTATGGAGTTC
>JAMWET010006275.1:60000-100000 GCA_024036415.1 Prochilodus magdalenae
CCATTTACAATTCAAATGCCTTTCTGAGCGCGCCGCGTCCCGCCGAGACGGAAACGCCCATTAAACGAGGCCAGGTCGGGCAAGGGTTTCCAGCCGTACGGAGGTACTACACACACTGGAGACTGGTCATCAGCGTACCGGGACTGACAGATGCTGATCAGCCCAGGGCCATCGTGGTTTAGCGTGCCGTCTCTTTGGGACGACACATGTAGGTCCTGTGGAGGGAGAGATTCGGGACCCGTGAGTCATACGGAGGCGTGGGTAGAGCAGGCCGAACCTCACCGCTGTGACATACTGGAATAGCTGCAGAAGACTTTCCCCAATCTGGCTCACGACTGCAGCTGCGAGGCTAACAGTGCTAGCTAGCATTGCTAGCTAACACTAGAAGAGTCATCCAATTAGCCCAAACAGCTTCTGTTATAATACAGCCTCCAGACACACTGTAAACTGGAGGTCAGCGCTAAGGTCATCGCTGAGGTCATCGCTGAGGTCATCACTAAGGTCATCACTAAGGTCATCGCTAAGGTCACACAGCCCTGCCAATGTGGAAAAGTGGATGCCTGCAGCATACAGCAAAGAGCTGTTCATGTTTATAGCTCAATTATTATTGATAATTATTAATAATTTATAATTAATATTTTTTTATTATTTATTTATTCAGTTAGTTATTCATTTATTTTTTACTTGTTTATTATTGGTTTATTTATTTGTTTATTCATCAAGTTTTTATTTGTTCATTTCTATTTATTTAATTATTTAAATATTTATTTATTTATTTATTTATTTTATTATTAAATATTATTTTCACAGAAAGTCATGCTCCACCTTCAACCACATCAACAAGTCTGCCCCCACCTTCTCGAAGACCCGGATATGGTTGGAGAGACACTTTGAGGGTGCGGTTTTAACAGAACCTCTTTGAGGTATTTGGGTGACTATTGAGCTCCAGTGTTTCGCTAGCAGCGTTAGCTTCACCGCTGCAGTGTTAACCCGGAGACGGAGGACTCGGACGCCAAACGTTTCCGAGCCAGTTTGCTGAATCCGAGGTAAGGAGGGATATGTGTGAGTCTGAGTTTTCACTGAAGTGTTCCTTTAACCGCGGAGTAACTGGTGACGGAGTCTGGGAGTACGGGAGCTGAGGAGGGTCTGGCTCTAAGCCCCTCCTTCTGGGTTCTCCTTCTGAAGTGAGAGGTGTTAGGCCAGCGGAGCAGTGTGGAACGCTCAGATCAGGATTAATCAGGATGGAGGTCTCTGATATGTGTGGAGATGCAGCCTTGCATGTTCTCCTATTGGTCAGAACCCGGACCGAAGGTCTTAGATGTTCCATCAGGTGGTCCCCAGGATGACTTGGACAGACGTCTGGTTCCATTGACTTCCATTAAAAGTGAGGCATGTGTCTTCCTCCTCTCATTAACGTGTGGTTTTATGATCAGTCGTGATTATGTATGCATATGTACAATGTAAGGGGCTTGTTTACTTGTTTACCCCTGTCTTAAACAAGCCCAGACTCTCAGGCCTGCTGCTCCAACCGTGTCATCCAACCGTACATGTTTACATTTGACTACCTGAAGTCATTAAAAGATAAATAATGAATATATGATACTGCAGTTTGTGGAGGACCCGTTTGGAAACAGTGGATGAAAGGAAAAAAAGAACAACTGCACAAATAGCTGCACCCCAAAGTAATCAACCAACACCAATGAAACTTGGTGGGGAGGTTTGACATTGTGAGACCTTAGGCCTCATGGCCACGCAGGACTACATGCACACAGACTGTCCTTAACACCACGTCACCGTCACCAAAGACTGCAGTGGTGTCGTACCAGACTGTCATGGAGTGACTCAGAATGGCAGCGGGTCATCTTCAGTGACGAGTCCCGCTTTAGTCTTGGTGGAGACGCCCAACGAACCCGTGTGTGTGGAGGCACCGTGGTCAGCACCAAGATGGACGGTTGTACGTCCACACGTCCAGAAGGCCTGGTGTCCCTCCACCTCCACCCCTACCGCACCATCTGTGTGAGGATGTTCAAGCTGCATAGGATGGATTATCACAGGACACCATTAGGAACCTCTACAGCTCCATACCGAGACGTCTGGGTTAGTCATGGGTCAGCTGTTCTTCGATGAGTGTGTGTGTATATTGTATAGTGTTAAAGATGGTTCTGTTTCTCAAAGATAGAACCATCAACAAGACTGTGTTCTGTATGGTTCTAAATACCATGAAGAAGGGTTCTACTATTGTACTGTAACAGTTCCTATCAGCAAAACAAGCTTTGGTTCTGTTGCGCCCCTTTTAGAAGAGTTACGGTAGCCAAACTTCCAGCCCCCCTCGCTCTCTCGCTTAGGAAGTCTCAGGCAATTAGTTTGCTCGGTCAGAAGGAGCTCGCAGTCAGTCGCTCCGGAGTTCCTCCAATGCCCCAACTCCCTCCTCCTCCTCCTTCTTTTCCTTCTCCTCCACCTCCTCCTCCCCTTTCCTCTACACCGAGCCTCCGCGGGACTCTACTCTGGCTTGGCTGAGCCGTGTTGGGCGAAGTTAGTGGGTGAAGCGCCATGGGCTTCGAGCTGGACCGCTTCACGGGCGCCGTGGACCCGGACCTGAAGTGCAACCTGTGCCACAAAGTTCTGGAGGAGCCGCTGACCACGCCGTGCGGCCACGTCTTCTGCGCGGGCTGCGTGCTGCCGTGGGTGGCGCAGCGGAGCAGCTGCCCGGCGCGCTGTCGCCGCGTCTCGGCCGCCGAGTTGCACCACGTGCCGCCGCTCAAGAGCCTCGTGCTGAAGCTGGCCACGCGCTGCGAGCACAGCGCGCGAGGCTGCGCCGCCGTGGTGCCCCTGCAGCGGCTGGCCGAGCACGCCGAGTCGTGCGAGTTCGCGCCGGCCCCGTGCCGCCATCGCGGCTGCGGCCAGGTGTTGAACGCGCGCGACGTGGACGCGCACATGCGCGAGCAGTGCGAGCACCGGCCGGCGGGCGCCTGCGAGCGGGAGCGCGGCTGCGGCCTGGTGCTGACGCAGCGCGAGCGCGCGCTGGGCGCCCACTGCTGCGTGCAGGCGCTCAAGGCGCACGGCGGCGCGCTCCAGGGCAAGGTGGACGGCCTGGGCAAGGAGCTGAAGAGGCAGGCGCTGCGGGCCAGCAAGCGCGAAAAGGCGCTGATCGCGCGCCTCGCCGCCGCGCACAGCGAGCTGCAGGTGACCGCGCTGCGCTACCAGAAGAAGTTCACCGAGTACAGCGCGCGGATCGAGTCGCTGAGCAGGTCCTTCGCGGCGCCGTGCAAGGTAGGAGCGCGTTGGTGGGCGGTGCTGCTGTCTCTGTCTCACTGCTGAAGGTCTGAACTGGAGCCACGGTTCCGGTTCAGGCCAAGTAGAACTCAGACCCTGTAGAGCTCCGTCTGGGTTGAGTTTGTAGAGTTTCTCCGGAATGGAGTTCATACCAGCAGCTCTCTGTCCTGAACCGTGTCAGGCTTCCAGGAGTTCAGTAGATGTTGCTGCTGTTGTTGTTTATGTTGTTGTTGTTGTTGTTGTTGTTGGTGTTGTAGCTGTTGTTGTTGTTGTTGTAGCTCACTCCACACTGTGTGAAGTCTCTGGAGGTTCTGGAGCCCTCACTAGTGGATGTTTGAGTTCTCAGTTGTGACCATGCCTAGTTTTGGGAGGTCTGCAGAGTAGGACTCAAACCCTGTTCAGTGTTTTTGGAAAGTCCTGTAGCTTCCAGCCCTAACCGTGTTGTCTTGTGTTGGAAGATTTGGTGTTGGAAGTGTTTCTGGGTTTCTTAGCAGTGTGGTGGTTGTTGTTTTGGTTGTTTGTTGTTGTGTTTGTTGGTGCTTGGTGTTGTTGTTTGTTTAGTTGGCGGTGTGTTGTTGTTGTGGGGTGTTTAGTGGTTGGCAAGTGGTTTTGGTTGTTGTTGTTGTTGGTGGTGGTGGTGGTGGTGGTGGTGGTGGTGTTGTTTAGTTGGCAATGGTTGTTGGTGGTGGTGGTGTTGTTGTTGTTGTTGTTTGCTGGCAGGTGGTGTTGTTTGGGTGGTGTTGTGGAGTTTGGCAGGGGATCAGGTTTAGTTTGGAGGGTTGTTGTGGTGTAGGTGGTGGTGTTTAGTTGGCAGTGGTGGTGGTGTTTAGTTGGCAGTGGTGGTGTTGTTGTTGGTGGTGGTGGTGTTTAGTTGGCAGTGGTTGTTGTTGTTGTTGTTGTTGTTTTGACGTTTTGCAAATTGGTTGTTATTGTTGTTGTTTCGTTTGGCAGATGTTTTGGTTGGTGGGTGTTTCTTTTAGTTGGCAGATAGTTTGTTGTTGGGTTGGTTTGTTGTTTGTTGTTTGCAGGTTGGTTGTTGTGGTTGTTGTTGTTTAGTTGGCAGTGGTTGGTGGTGGTGTTGTTTATTTGTGCGTGGTTGTTGTTGTTTGTTTTTTTGGTTGTTTTGTGGGGTGGTGGTGGTGTTGTTTAGTTGGCAGTGGTTGTTGTTGTTGTTGTTGTTGTTTAGCTCACTTCACACTGTGTGGAAGTCTTTGTTTAGTTGAGAGCCCTTGTTTGTGGTTTGAGTTGTTTGTTTATGTTGCCTAGTTTTTTTTTTTTTGTTGAGTTTGAGACTAAAACCGTGTTTGTGGTTTGGTGAGTTGTTCTCCAGTTGGCTAGTGGTTTTTTTTGTTGAAGATTGGGGTGGTGGCTTTTTTTTAGTTTTAGCCGTGAGTTATTTTGTTGTTGCTTAGTTGTTAGTTGGCACAAGGGTTGTTGGTGGTGGTTGATGTTTGTTGTTTTTAGTTGGTCCTTGGGTGTTTGTTGGTTGTTGTTTATGGGTTGGTGGTGGTTTTTGTTTGCAGTTGTTTGTTGTTTGGGTGGTGGTGTGGTTGTTAAGTTGGCAGTAGGTGGTGGTGGTAGTGTTGTTTAGTTGGCAGTGGTTGTTGTTGTTGGTGGTGTTGTTTAGTTGGCAGTGGGTGGTGGTGTTGTTTAGTTGGCAGTGGGTGGTGGTGTTGTTGTTTAGTTGGCAGTGGGTGGTGGTGGTGTTGTTTAGTTGGCAGTGGTTGTTGTTGTTGGCGGTGTTGTTGCTGATGTTGTTGGTGTTGATGGTGGTGGTGTTGTTTAGTTGGCTGTTGTTGTTGTTGTTGTTGTTGTTGTTGTTGTTTTAGTTCTTGGTTGTAACCATGACAATTTTGGACGTTCTGCAAAATTGGTCCTGTAGCTAGTTCTAACAGTGTCGTTTTGTTAGATGTTTTGATGTTGGAAGTTCTCCAGAAGTTTTTCAGAAGTTGTTGTTGTTGTTGTTGTTGTTGTTGTTGTTGTTTAGTTGGCAGTGGTTGTTGTTGTTGTTTAGTTGGCAGTGGTTGTTTAGTTGGCAGTGTTTGTTTAGTTGGCAGTGGTTGTTGTTGTCCTGAGGGTTGACGTGATGTAGCCCTCTCTACTGGAGGTCAGAACTCGAGTTGTCATGTTGGGTAGATGTGGGGTAACTCAGCTCCGACTCTGTAAAGGTCTGAACTCAGAGCTGTTTACAGATGATGTTGTAAAGTTCTCGGTTCTAAGCACGTCGGGTATTTGGAAGTTCTGCAGGGGAGATGTTTTTGGGAAGTTCTGTACTTGGAGAGCTGATGTTGTGTAGCCCTTATTGCTGAAGGTCAGGACTCGAGTTGGGTCATGTTGGGTAGAGGTGGTGAAGCGCTTAGCCCAAGATGTGTGAAGCCTCTAGATGTTCTGGAGCCCTCACTGGTGAAGGTCTGAGTTCGAGCCGTGTCATGTTTTTACAGGTTGGCTGGACTGAAATATGTGCAGTCCTAGGAGGGGATGTCTTGTAGCTCTCTCTAGTGAAGGTCTGAGCTCAGGCCACAGTTTGGATGACGATGTGACGCGCTCAGTTCTGAGAACCTCACGTATTTGGAAGTTCTGGAATGTATGACTCGCACCGTGTTGAGGACTGGAGGTCAGACGTGGTGGATTTGGTTTTGGAAGTTCCCATGAGCAGCTCTCGGGCCTGAGTTTGCGGGAGTTGAGTAGATGTTGTGGCTCGGGCCCGAGCTATGTGAAGTCTGTGAGAGCTCAGGCTCTGTAGGCCTCACCGCTGAAGGTCAGAACTCGAGTCGTGTCATGTGAAGTGGATGTTGTGAGGCTCAGTCCAAGCTATGTGGAGTCTCTGGACGCTCTGTAGCCTTCCCTGCTGAAGGTCTGAACTCAAGCCACGTCATGTTTTTACAAGTTGGGTGGATGTTGTGGTGAGGCTCTCAGACTGAGCTACGTAGGTGATGTCTTGTGACCCTCAGAGCTGAAGCTCTCAGCCGGGTCTCTGGAAGCTCTGTAGCCCTCACTGGTGAGGAGGTCACGCCCTGTTGTAGATGATGTGAAGCTCGAACGGTGTCATATCTCTGGTAAAGGTCTGAACTCATGCTCTCCGTTCTGAGCATGTCCAGTATTTGGAGGTTCTCCAGAGTAGAACCTAAACCATGTCTTTGGGAGGTTCTGTAGCTGTCAGCCCTAACAGTGTTAACGCTTTGGGAGTTCTGGTTTGCGGACATTCTCCATAAAAGACCTTTCCGGAAGCTGAGTCTGATTATTGGCTGTTGTCCTGATCACATGTCAAGTTTCTAGTCGTAGTGAAGCTCGCAGCCCGGAGTCTGAGAAGCCTTGGGAGTTGATGTTAGGTAGCCCTTAGTGCTGATGTGAAGCTCTTGGTTCTGACCATGTCAGGCTTTGGGTAGTTCTACAAGCCGTATTGAGCTTTTGGAAAGTTGTGTAGCATCCATCCTTAATAAAATCAAATTATATTTTTTGGAATTTTGTCTTTTTGGATGTTCTCAAGCGTTTGGGAGTTTTCCCAGAAATTCTTTTATTTATTTATTTATTTATTTATTTTATTATTTTTTTTTTTTTTAAGGCTGAGCTCATATTAGGGTCCTGTACATGTTGAGCTCTCAGTGCAGGTTCCTGGACCCCTCCTAGGTGAAGGTCTGAACCCAAGCCATGTTTTTTACAACTTGGGTGGATGTTGTTGTGAAGCTCTCAGTCTAAACTATGTGCTGTCAGTCTTCAGAGGTGATGCAGTGTAGCCCTCACTGCCCAAGGTCAAAATTACAGCATTTTTTAAATTTTTTTTTTAATTTTATTTTTTAAGATCTCGTGGGGCTCTCTGCCCTAGCCATGCCAATGGCTTTTGGATGTAATCAAACCATGCTGAGCTTTTTTGGAAGCTCTGTGAGTTTCAGTGCTAACGTTGTTGCATTCTGGAAGTTTTGCTATTGGAAGTTCTCAAAATATGACGTTTCTGGAAGGTCACTTTAGTACCTCTGTCTTGATCAAGTTCTCAGCCCAAACTGTGTGGCGTATCTGGAAGTTGTGTGGAATTTTATGGAATTTCTGGTTTTGGAAGTTCTCCAAAAATTGCAATCGCAAGTTCATATCAGTAACTGTCTGTCCTGAGCATGTCAAATTTCCAGAAGTTGAGTCGTGGTGAAGTTCTCAGCCCAAGCTGTGTGAAGTATCTGTGAGTTGTAGAGCCCTCACTAGGGAAGGTCTAAACTCAAGCCCTGCTTTTTTGCAGAAGGGAGGTTTTATAGATTTTGGCCCAACAATGCAGATTTCTTTTTGAATTTTTGTTTTTGGAAGTTCTCCAGAAATTTGCCATTTGTGAAGTTGGGTTCGTCTGTCCCGAACATGTCAGGTTACTAGATGTTGAGTAGATAATGATGATGGTGGTAGGTGACGACGTTGTCTCTCAAATTATGTAAAGTCCTGAGAGTTGATGTTATATAACCTTCACTAGTGAAGTTGTGAACTCAAGCCACACTTTAGATGGTTTTTGAAGCTCTCTGTTGTAACCATATCAAGATATTGGAAGTTCTGAAAAGACCATGTTGAAAATGTTTTTGGGATGTTCTGTAGCTTTCAGCCCTAATGGTGTTGGCTTCATGGAGGTTTTGGTTTTGGAAGTTCTCCAACAAGTGCAGTTTTGGAAGCTCATCTTAGGACAGAGCTTCTAGAAGTTGAGAAGATGTGGCTAAGCTCTTGGCTTGCTAGGTATGAAGTCTCTGGAAGATGTGTAGCCTTTGCTGGTAAACATATGAACCCTTGCCACGGTTTAGAGATTTTGTGGAGTTTTCGGGTCATGCCACGGTTTTGGGAGCTCTGTAAAGTAGAACCCAAACCCTGTTGAGACTTTTTTGGATGTTCTGTAGCTTTTAGCCCTAATGGTGTTGGCTTTATGGAAGTTTTGGTTTTGGAAGTTCTCCAAAAAGTGCAGTTTTGGAAGCTCATCTTAGTACAGAGTTTCTAGAAGTTTGTTTGGGAGGGAGGGAGGTTCTGTAGGCTTTTGCTCTAACAATGTTGATTTTATATACATTTTGGATTTTGAAGTTCTACAAAAATGGCTATTTTGGGAGTTGGATTCATATTAGTAACTGTCTGTCTCAAAGATCATGGTGGTGGTGGTGTTGTCATCATTGTCCAAATTATCTGAAGTCTTGAGAGTTGATGCTACGTAGCCTTCACTGTTGGAGGTCTGAACTCAAGCTGCATTTTAGATGATAATATGAAGCTGTCAGTCCCAATCATATCAGGTTTTTTGGAAGTTCTGAAAAGTAGAACTTGGACCATGTTGAGTTTTTTTCAGGGAAGTTTACTTTCAGTCCTGATGTTGAATTTTTAGAAATGGTTTTTGGATGTGCAGTTTTGGAAACTGGGTAGTCAATGAGATGTTGTGCAGCCCCCAAGCCGTGTTTATGGATCTTGTGGAGCTCCCAAGTTCTAACCATGTCAGATTTTTGGATGGTCTTCATAGTGGGACTCGAACCATCTTCAGTTTTTGGATGTCCTGTAGCTTTCAGCCCTAATAATACGGACCTTTCTGGAAATTTGGGTTTTGGAAACTCTCAGGTTTTCCAGCAATGGCATTTGTGGAAGTTTTTGGAAGTGGAAAGACGTTGTTGTGAAGCTGTCTGTCCAGATTGTTTGGAGTCTTGGGAGTTGATGTTCTTTGGCCCTTGTTGCTGAAGGTCAGCACTCCAGTGGTGTCACGTTTGGTAGATGTTGTAAAGCTCTCAGCCCAAACGGTGTGCCGTCTTTGGAAGCCGAGTTGACGTGATGTATCCTTCACTGCTGAAGAGCTGAACTCAAGCCTCATTGGGAGATTCTTTTGAAGCTCTCGTTTCTAATTTCAAACCAGGTTGAGGGTTAATGGGACTTTCTGGAGCTTTCGGTCCTAATAATGTGGAGTTTTTGGAAGCAAGCTTATGGCATCAGCTCTTAGCTCGAGCTGTGTCAGGTTATTTGGACGTTCGGCAAGGTTGGACTCCAGCCACATTCCTTTTTGGAAGTTAGTAAGTAAGTTAGTTACATGGTTTTCGAAGCTGAGTAGATACAGTAAAGCTTTCTAGTCATGTCAAGGTTTTGGAAAGTAGGACACAAACCGTGTTGAGTGTTTTTGGGAGCTGATGGCGCGTTGAGCCCTGATTATGTTGAGTTTTTGGAAGATATGTTTATGCTATGCTATTAGCATTCAGTTCTAGCTGTGTTGGGTCTTTTGGACGTTCTACAAGGTTGGACTCCCGCCACATTTTATTTGGAGCTCACGTTGTCATGTAGTCCTTACTACTCAAAGTCAAAACCTGAGCTGTGTAATGTTGGGTGGTTCTCAAAGTACTATATTAGCTCTCAGTCCTGAGCAGGTCTGGGTTCTGAAGGTAGAGTAGGTATGCTGTGACGTTCTCAGCCCTAACTGTGTGAAGTCTTGAGGGCTGATGTTACGTAGCACGCACTGCTGAAGGTCAGAACTTGAACCGTGTCATGTCGGTGAACATCGTAGATGTTGTGAAGCTCTCAGTGACCATTATGTGCGGTCTTTGGAGGCTAAATTGATGTTAGGTGGCCCTCACTTCTGAAGATCAGAACTCTGGCCATGCTGAAAGATGTTGTGAAGCTCTCTGTCCTAATCAGGTCACGTTTTAGAAGTTGAGTAGATAATGTGAAGGTAATGTGAGCTCCTGGCTCATAAGTCCTTACTGAAGGTCAGAGCTTGAGCCGTGACGTGTTGGGTAGATGCTGTGGAGCTCTCAGCCCAGACTCTGCAGTCTTTGGAAACTGAGTTGATGTTGTGCAGCCAGATAACCATCGTGATGTTGTGGAGCATGTCAAGTTCTGTCAAACCATGTTAAGTGTTGGAGCTGAAAAGTACAGAGCTACCCAAACAGTGTTTGTTCTCTGGAAATTTTTTTTTCTCAGTCCAATCTATGTGAAGTCTTGAGAGTTGATTATCTGGCCCTCGTGGCTGAAGGTTGGCACTCCCATCGTGTCCTGGTAAATAGATGTTGTGAAGCTCTCAGCCCAAACTGTGGGCAGACTTTGGAAGCTGAGTTGATATCATGAGGCCCTCACTTCTTAAGATCTGAACTCCAGCCATGCTTAGAGATGTTGTGACGGCTTCGCTCCTAATCACTGAGGTTGAGTAGATGCTGTGTAGTTCTCAGCTCATGTTACTGAAAGTCAGAACCGGAGCTCTCAGCCCAGACTGGTCTTTGGAAGCTGAGTTAATGTTGGATGCTCTGGAGCTCCAAGTCCTAAGCATGTCAAGTTTTGTCTATCCCAGTTGAGTGTTTGGGAAGCTCTGCAGCTTTGAGCCCAAACTATGTTGATTCCTCCTGAACTTTGGGTTTTGGAAATTCTCAGGTTTTTACAGCGTTGGGAGTTGTTCATTTTAATAGCTCTCAATACTGAACATGCATCCTGAAGTTCCTAGAAGCAGAGTAGATGTTGCTTGTTGTGAAGCTCTTGAGAGCTGATGGTATTTGGCCCTCTTTGCTGAAGGTCAGCACTCCAGTTGTGTCATGTTTGGTGGATGTAAAGCTCTCAGATCTACCTGTGTGCGGTCTTTGGAAGCCAAGTTGATGTTATGTAGCCCTCACTGCTGGAGGGCAGAACTTGAGGGAGGTTTGAGAGATTGTGAAGCTCTCACTTCTAGTCATGTCAAGGTTTTGGAAGGTAGGACACAAACTGTGTTGAGTGTTTTTGGGATCTGATGGCGCGTTGAGCCCTGATTATGTTGAGTTTTTGGAAGATATGTGTATGCTATGCTATTAGCATTCGGTTCTAGCTATGTTGGGTCTTTTGGACGTTCTACAAGGTTGGACTCCCACCACATTTTTTGGGGGGGGGCCCATGTTGTCATTTAGCCCTTGTTGAAGATCGAAACTCTAGCCGTGTCATGTTGAGATGATGTTGTGAAGCTCTTAGCCCAAACTCTGTGCAGTGTGTGGAAGCTAAGTTGATGTTCTGCTGATCCCACACCGTGTTAGAGGATGTCGTGAAGCTCCCAGTTGTTGAGTGTTTGGTAGGAAGTCCTGTAGCTTTTGGAAATGGTGTTGGCTTTGTAAGTTCTCCGTCAGCTGGAGATTTTGGAGTTTATATCTGTACCTCTCGATCCTGAAGGAGGAAAGGAACTTTCGGAATTCTGTGACGTAGGACTCAAGCGCCGTTAAGGTTTTTGAGATGTTCTGTAACTTTAGCCTTAAGTGTGCTGGATGTTCGAAAGTTAAGTTCATGGTGTCGACTGTTTCAGGTCTCATGTAGGCTCTGTAAGGCCAAAACCCGAGCCAGGTCATGATTGGTAGGTGTCAAGCTTTCACCAGAAACCACAGTGTGCGGTCTATGGAAGCTGAGTTGATGTGATGCAGCCCCCAAGCCATGTTTATGGATGTTGTGGACCTTTGAGGCCTAACCAGGTCCTGTTTTTGGAGGTTCTGTAGCTTTCACTGCCTACGTTGTTAGGTTTTCAGATGCTGAGTTGATGTTTTGAAAACTGAGTTCATATCAGTAACTCTCGGTTCTAAACATGCCAGGTTTCCGGAGGGCAAGATGTGTTCAGATGTTGTAGTCTTCTATAGCCCTCGCTCCAGAAGGTCTGAACTTGAGTCGGGTCACGTTGAGTAGATGTTGTGAAGCTGAGTTGATGTTCTGTAGACCTCCTGTCATTGTTTGCATGTTGTGGAGCTCTGAGGCCTAACCCGGTCAGGTTTGTGGAAGTTCTGCCACACAGGACTCTTCCCATGTCTAGTGTGCTTTGGGCTGGTGTGCAGATGGTGTGTAGCTTCAATCCACAACCATGTTGCCTGCTTTGGCATTGTTCTGTTTCCTTACCAGCTGACGTGTGCAGACAGCTGTAATCATGGTTCGTGCTGAAGAGCCCCCTGTTCGTTACTTCCGGCAGGGAACGACCATTTCGGCTTCCAAGCTCGTTCATTTTTGGTGGTGATGCGTCAAGCTGTTCAAACTCAGGTGCACAAACCGAACCAGAACCTGTTCCACGTATGTGCTGGGACCTAAAGAGGAATGAAGGCCAAGCGCTGAAGGTCCAATGATGGTAGGGCTGCACAAGACGTCGTTTCAGCGTCGCCATTGCGATGTGGAGTACTCCCGTTGTTGGACGTGCGCTGTCTACTAGGACAAACGAAAGGGAACGGGTCAGGCTACGACGGTTTTGTTGCTTGATACTAAAAATCTAGCACTGTTTTTTACGGATACACGGAAAAGAGCAGTGCTGCTTTTGTGTTGGGTGCACTGAAACCGGTTATAGAACATGAACGTTCCAGAAAACACTTCTTCTTCTTCTTCTTCTTCAAGTCATCTGGGAAAAATTTTCGGAATATTTTTCTGTATTCCTAAAACAAAAAAAAAAAAAAAATCCAATGTCAGTTTTTTTTTCGAACATCGTTTGGACCAAAATGATATGCAGAAAGATATACCTATTATTTCGGCAATTCATTTGCGATTAAGATATGATATTTATGTAATGTAAATGATATTTGGCATGTGTAAATCGTTACAATCGATATGACGGAAATCATTATGCTAAATATTGTGATGATATGCTGCATCGGTCCCCCCGCCCCCCATCTTGGTTTTGAAGTTTGGAAAATATTTTGGAATATTGCGACATAATATTTTTTCCCATATCGCCCAGCCCTACGGAGAGTATACTGACTTCGTCCTCAGTTTCTCCCATACTGCACTACTCCAGTTAAACAGGACTAATCCGGAAGTCTGTACTAAGTCACGGAGTCGGTTGCTGTTCTTGGAAGTGCTGACAAGATCCACGATTGATCCGTGATCCACGCTCTCTCTCCGAGCTCCCTCCCCTAATCACGTTCCCTCTGCATCCAGCCAAACTAGCTGCACAGCTCCCAGCCCTCAGTTTTCGGGTCAGTGTTCTCCTCTCACGGTCTTCTGCGTATGATTCCCTCTCCGGTGCCCGGCCTTCATTCCTCTTCGGGTCCCGGTTTTCCTTGTAACGTCTAGGGCGCGGAGAGGCCTGTGGGTGCGCGCCCTTCATCGTTTTCGGTGTGCCAAAGCCGAGCAGGCTGCATAGCGCTGACGTTCTTGTGGCCTGCTCTGGCTCTGCAGACCCCGTACCTTTATTTACATGCCTTCCGCCTGAGAGGAACTATGAGGAACTAGGCTAAGTGGACAGGGAGGGGATCTTTCTGCTCCGTCTCGGCCCCTCTCCCAGCCTTGAGACGAGCCTGTCAGCTGCGGCTCCAGCCACCTGGCAGTCTGAGGGGGAGGGCGGACTGTTTATTAATCCGTAGCCTACAGGCCACGAGACGCCGGCAGCAAATCAGCCACAGGAGTTCCTCTGCCGCGCAGCGGTTTGTGGAGTTTCTGCGTGGGTGCGTTAAAACATGGCGGGTGATGATCTGGGCTTAATGGGGATCAGCGCAGGTCGGGAGGGTTCGTATAAAGAGAGACGGAAGGCTGAAGCTCTTGTAATGTGTGTCGATGTAATTAGCTGTGTTCTGTTGTGGGGAAAGCGGGGGGGCGGGGCGGGTATGGTGGGCCCAGTTGGTCGAGCCCGACTCTGGTGGGAAAAGTTTTATGTGCTTCCGCAGTTCCTTCCGCTCCACTTTTGAAAGACATCTGGTGTTTTAGTTGATGCTTATGGATTTATTAACTGAGCAGCAAGTAATTAAGCGTGAGTGCGGTAGTGCTGTGTTCAGGTGCTCATCGGAAAGTTGAACACATGACTCATGCGGGGGCTTGTCCCTGGAAATGCCCACCATATGGGAAAAGCAGTCCTGGAAGTCTGTAGGATAAAAACCCAGCTAGTTATTTACTGTATTAAAACTCACATGTTTCTGACAGGACCATGTTTCTCCAGACGCTTTCAGCCCATCGAGTGCACTTCCTAAATGGGAAAACCGGTATTCCCCTGTTCCCGCTACCTCTCAAACACAGCACCAGTCCTTGTTTAGCTGCCTCTCTTTATTATAAGTATTAAACGCATAGGGGGCCCTTAGTACGCTCCCCAGCCAGATCCCACCTAACAGCCTGTAACTCCTCCACCAGCACCAACAACAGCTGGGATTGGATTTGGGATGTACCGGACGAGGTTCTGGATGTAGCCACACCAATGTTCAGACACTCTTACATCAAAGAATTGGTGCAGATTTGGTGGATGCCTTCCCTGGCACAGTTCCGAGGAGAATTCCCTGTAGACTGGGATTGTATCCACTGCTGGTAGACCCGTATGAGCGTACGCTTCCATACACCTGCAGATTCAGCTACTTCCTTCACACTATGGTCTTTGGCCACGCCCACATGCAGTCCCTCCTTTTAGCCAATCATTAACATCTGCTCTGGAGCCATTTTCCACACATGGAACGAGACATTCCCTGCACTGTAGCACCTCTTCCCAATCTATGGATCCCGTCACTCACACCCCACAGGGATTTATAGCCCCATCATCCTCATACAGCGCCACCTGCAGGAGCCTGAAGGTACTCCTGCAAAAAGTTCATGGTTCTGTTGTACGTGACATCTGGCATCTTCTAGAATCTCAGGTTTACCAGATGTAAATATGACCTCAGCCATGCAAGTGCAGTTTACAGCCATTCAAGGGGGGAAATCCGTATTTTCCCATTTTCCAACATCGCTCAGATCACTCTCCCTATAGGCAGTATGAGAGTGGAAATGACCAGGAATGTGGCTGCTTTAGTTCAATTCCTAGAAAGACCTTTACGTGGAAGAGCCTGAATACGGGTGGAGTGGTGGGATTTCTACTGTAGAGCAGAGAGCGCTGCATGCTAGCTGTTAGCGCTGGAGGGGTTATGGATTAGCCAAGACAAAGTACCGGCCCATTGAACAAATCTCAGAGTTGTCCAAGTCAGGGGTGTCTAGTCTTCTCCGCAAAGTGCCATGGGTGCGGGTTAGCATTCCAACACAGCAGGACACCACCTGGTCACATGGCCAAGCAGTTGGCTAATCGGGTAGAAGCGTTTGAGCTCCTGGTCACTCAGAATGGAAACCTGTAGCCACATCCACCCTTTCGGAGCAGATTGGACACCCATGGCTTAAGGACTGTACTAATAGGTTGACATGTGTTCCTAGGGTTCTTGGTAGAGCTGGGCGATATGGCAGAAGTATCATATCATGATACATATACATTACTTAGATATTTAATTGATGTGAGATGTATGTATAATAATAATAATTATTATTATTATTATTAATTAATTAATGATACAGCAGAAATCCCACCACTCCACCCGTATTCAGGCTCTTCCAATAATAATAATAATAATAATAATAATAATAATAATAATTATTATTATTATTATTATTATTATTATTATTATTATTATTATTATTATTATTATTTTGATTAATTAATCGATTAATTAATTGATTGATTAATTAATTATACAGCAGAAATCCCACCACTCCACCCGTATTCAGGCTCTTCCAATAATAATAATAATAATTATTATTATTATTATTATTATTATTATTATTATTATTATTTTGATTAATTAATCGATTAATTAATTGATTGATTAATTAATTATACAGCAGAAATCCCACCACTCCACCCGTATTCAGGCTCTTCCAATAATAATAATAATAATAATAATAATAATTATTATTATTATTATTATTTTAATTAATTAATTGATTAATTAATCGATTAATTAATTAATTAATTATACAGCAGAAATCCCACTACTCCACCCGTATTCAGGCTCTTCCAATAATAATAATAATAATTATTATTATTATTATTATTATTATTATTATTATTACACAATGGTTTTGTAAACTACACTAAATCCAGTTAACCTGTAGCATGTCTAAGTTGGGTCACATGGTCTCGTCTGGTGCAGCAGATGGAGGATACCTCTTATCCACGCTCTGAAGTCTACTCCATTGTGGAAGTATCGCTCAGCCAGTGAGTGGATGAGAAGGGTGTCCTGAGTGGTGTCTAAGAGGGAACGAGTGGTCTGCTCTTGGAATGCAGTTCCTCTAGTTGTTCCCGCTGAACGCTCCGTCGGTTAGGTGAACGTTAACACGTCGGTATTCCTGAAGACTCCCGTCTGGAGAAAGCCGTGCGATGATGGCAGCCTGTCATGTGCGAGACTGAGCCCGTCCCCTTAACATGGAACCCAGCTGTTCCAGACGATGCCGTGACGGCTTCCCTCCTGGGATTTTCGCGTGTGCGGTCCTAGACGAGGGAAGGGTCCGCTTATGCCCCACAGTCAGGTGTCAAGTGGAGGCCTGCCTCGGGCCTGCTGCCCGCCCGTCCTTGCGGGTCATTACGTCCATGTCCTCTTAACAAACGAAATCTGGTCTTGAATAGTCCACAAGCTGAACACCAGCGATGCACTCTGTTCTCGTTTTAGCACCCTCTTGGTTACCCGTGGAATTGCGAGACATGTGACCTGCCCTAGGGAGCCGCATTCCGCGGCGCTGCGTACCGGCGGCTCAGATGGCTGCCACTGTACTTACCGTTAATGTCAGTGCCTTATATTTAGGAGCCGGATCCTATGGCGCGCAGAACTGACAGCTGACTCGCCAGCACAGTCATCCTTCTGGTAAGAGGGCTGAGGACTCGGCTGGGCTCCGAGCTGGGGTCGTCCCACTGTTGAGAGACGTCGGCTGTGGGGTTAATGATATGCCCTTCAAATCAGGATAGGCCGAGGCCTTAACCCTTAAGGCTGGCTGCGTTTGGCAGCTCTCGTGGCCAAGGCTTTTTGAGCTGTGGGGAATCAGTCAATTTGTTTAAGACTGTTGGAGGTTTAGTCTGTAACAGGTGGGCTTCTTCACGGTCGTAGCCAATCGGAATCTTTCGTTTCCCAACAGGAAGCAACATGACGGTATATACCATTATCATGATGCAGCTCTCAGTTTAAGATGATCTCCGTCAACCGGCACACACACATACAGTCACACAGCATGGCTGCTACTTACAGGCTGCTGTAGGGGTGGTGGTGCTAATAAAGGTGGAGCTGATCCTCTCCTCAGTCGCTTCAGGGTCCAACGCTGAGCGGAGCTGCTCCATATTGTCGAGAGAGGTTTGGGAAACAGTCCGGAATGAATTGTGCAGACGGCAGGGTTGAAGTTGTTCTGGGATCCTGTTAAAGATGTGGGAGCTGAGGTTCCTGTTCTCCAGCTTGTTTTGGGAGTTTTCAGCTCCACCTTAAATGTTGCCACTGTAATTCTGGCGCCTGTATAAGCTGCAATATTTAAGGTGGACCGGAACTTCGTATTAGGAAGCAACTCCAGCCTGGCTTAAAGATGTAGATCCACCACGTACCGCTGACCGCTGGGTTCCATGGGAATGGACTGGAAAGTGCCGATATCCCCCTTCCCAGACTGGAACGCTGGATTTCTCTACATAGTCCACCAATTTGGTTGCTGGTGATCCGTTGTGGTTGTATGTGAATGCTGGGGGTCTAAACATCGATGGGTCCGTTCCGTAGCTTTGTCGTATGTTTAGGATTTTGGAACCGGACTGTTTTCCCACCCTTTGTGGAGGAACAGCGGTGTTTGAGCTTCCTGGTGTGTCGGAGCTATGTACTGAACTCTGCTTATTGTAGTGTAGATGCTGATTAGCTATTATGCTAATTAAAAAGCCATGTTATGAATGAATATGATGGATGTGTATGTTTTGGCTCACTCCTGTCGTCTCTCTTGTCTTCAGGGTGGCGAGAACAAAAGCGTGATGGTCGTGCTCCACAGGGAGTCTGGATCTTTGGGCTTTAACATCGTTGGAGGAAGACCGTGCACGGTAAGCCTACACTAGAGTAGCACCCTAGCTTCGTCACTGTTACTTCATGTGGCTTAATGAAGGCTGAAAATGAGGGTGCTGTTGCGAGTCTGTAGCTTGGGCGCTGGTCTCAGAAACTCCACTAATAGCGTATAGGAAACGGGTAGCTAATGCTCAAGAAGCTAATCCCTCCTAAAATTCGTTCTCAGGTTGGACAGGGAGCGTCTGGCGTTTGCCACACTGCCCAGTTTGGGGTCACTCTGCACTGTTATTGCAGTTCTTGTTTAAGGAGGTAGTCATGGTAACCATATCCCACAGAATGGGTACCAGATCTTTAAATGAATTGCAGTTGACGTTTGTCCAGAATAGAAGTGTGACATACTTACAGGGATGCTGGTCCAAAACAAAGAAAGTTTCAGTGTATTAGACTGTGTATTAGAGTGTGTATTAGACTGTGTATCTTTTAAATGTTGGAAATACTCAGAAAAGGAAAAAAAAGCTGAAAAAAATTATTACATGTAAATAATGGTAAAGTTGGGTATGTATACATGCATACAGACACTAGGCAAAAAACAAGAATGCCAAAACACATGAGAACGCGAGCACAAAACACAAAAGTGAGAAATCAGAAGCACAAATACAAAAACAAGAATGTGAAAGGACACATGAGGATGCAAAAGTAAGAACGCAAGAAGAAAGTAGAAATACGAGAAAGCAGGAATGCAAATACAAAAGAGAGAATGCAAAAACTAAACTGAGAATGCACAAAGAGCACAAATACAAAAACGTGAGAATGGCAACGTACTTATATGAGAACGCGAAAGTACAAATATGAGAACGCGAAAGTACAAATATGAGAACCCGAAAGTACAAATAAGAGAACGTGAATGCGAAAGAGAGAACGTGAAAGTACAAATATGAGAATGCAAATACAGAAGCGAGAATGTGAAAGTACAAATGAGAAAGTACAAATATGAGAATGCCAAAGTACAAATATGAGAACACGAATGCAAAAAAGAGAATGCGAATGCAAAAGCGAGAGCGCGAAAGTACAAATATGAGAATGCAAATACAGAAGCGAGAATGTGAAAGTACAAATATGAGAACGTGAATGCAAAAGCAAGAATGTGAAAGTACAAATATGAGAACGCGAAAGTACAAATATGAAAACGCGAAAGTACATATGAGAGCGCCAAAGTACAAATATGAGAATGCAAATACAGAAGTGAGAATGCAAAAGTACAAATATGAGAACGCTAAAGTAAAAATGTGAGAACGTGAATACAAAAGAGAGAACGCGAAAGTACAAATATAAGAACGTGAATGCGAAAGAGAGAATGCGAAAGTACAAATATGAGAACGCGAAAGCAAAAGAGAGAATGCGAAAGTACAAATAAGAGAACGCGAATGCAAAAGAGAGAATGCGAAAGTACAAATATGAGAACGCGAATGCAAAAGCGAAAACGTGAATGCAAAAGCGAGAGCGCGAAAGTACAAATATGAGAACGCGAATGCAAAAGCGAGTGCACGAAATACAAATGAAGCTAGTCCAGTAAACGGTGTGAGAGGTCCAGGGTGTCCAGGAGAGTAAGACCAGCTCAGGCTGTTAGACTGACTCACAGATGAACCGTGTTTATAAACCCGGAGTGTTAACCTTCAGGAGCTTTAACCCCGACCTCATTCCGGCGGGAACCCGGGGAGAGTAACTGCCACCCTTTTGGGCTGAAGCCCGTCCTGGTGATCCGTCTGGTGAAGTCAGGATGCCGTACTGAAGGGTACCGGTGTACCCTCGTGTGAACGAGTCTGTTGTTGTTGTTGTTGTTGTTGTGATGAGGAGGTGAACAGGAAGCGGGCCCTGCTGGAATTAGTTGCAGCGTTCCCAGCTTGACTTCCTGCGGTTTCTCAAGTATTCCATTAAAAATTAGAGCGCCGTATCGCAGGACCTGGCACGCAGCGCGGAGGGTTTTGATGTGGTTGGGCAGAATGTTTGGAGGCCCCGAGCCCCAGCGCTGTGGGTTTATAGCCCTGTGATGGACACTGAATCAGCCTTTATCCTTTTCCCATCTAAATTGCCTGCGCCTTCCTCGGCATCCGCGAGGATCCTGACGCTACTTCAGGCTCGGGAAGTCTTTCAAGTGACAGACTGTCTTGGCGAAGTAGCTTAGCGGAGCGCGGCGTCGAGTACTTTGTTGTGTGCACCTGCAGCCACTTGCGTGTCGTTGGGGAGGGGTGGGGTGTCTGAGCGGCGGGCTTAGCTGGAGTGGGCTGATTGCTGCTCTGATATTTATCTGGACTGATCTACGGGCTGCATCGTGCCATGTGGGCTGTAGTGGTTAAATGATGAAAGAGCAGAGGAGAGACTCTCTCCGGAGGTTTAGCCAAACCCTTTATTGGGAATTCTGCCTAATGATCTGGAATTCTGGGATCTCTTGATAGTTGAATTGCTAGGTCATTCCGAGTGGCTTGGTGCGAAGAAACGTGCAGTTGCTTACATGGTTATCTAGATCCATAGCGTGACCTGCAGTAAAGATCTATTTGTGTATATAAATGTGTGTGTGTGTACGTGTGTGTGTACGTGTGTGTGTACGTGTGTGTGTACGTGTGTGTGTACGTGTGTGTGTGTGTGTACATATGTACATGTTTGTGTGTGTGTGTACGTTTGTGTGTGTGTACGTTTGTGTGTGTGTACGTTTGTGTGTGTACGTTTGTGTGTGTGTGTGTGTGTGTGTGTGTGTGTGTATGTACATGTGTGTGTGTGTGTGTGTGTGTGTGTGTGTGTGTGTGTGTGTGTGTGTATGTACATGTGTGTGTGTGTGTGTATGTACATGTGTGTGTGTGTGTGTGTGTGTGTGTGTGTGTGAGTGGGTGTGTGAATGTGTGTGTGTGTGTGTGTATGTCTCTCTGTCTGTGTGTGTGTGTGTGTCTGTGTGTGTGTGTGTGTGTATGTCTGTGTGTGTGTGTGTGTGTGTGTCTGTGTGTGTCTGTGTCTGTGTCTGTGTGTGTGTGTGTGTGTGTGTGTGTCTGTGTGTGTGTGTGTATACGTGTGTGTGTGTGTGTGTGTGTATATACGTGTGTGTGTGTGTGTGTGTGTGTACGTGTGTGTATATACGTGTGTGTGTGTGTATATACGTGTGTGTGTGTGTGTGTGTGTGTGCGTGTGTGCGTGTGCGTGTGTACGTATCTGTGTGTGTGTGTGTGTGTGTGTGTGTGTGTACGTATCTGTGTGTGTGTGTGTATGTACGTGTGTGTGTATGTACGTGTGTGTGTGTGTGTGTGTGTGTGTGTGTGTGTATGTACGTGTGTGTGTGTGTGTATATACGTGTATGTGTGTGTGTGTGTGTGTGTGTATCCGTGTGTGTATCTATCTGTATATAAAACTCTTACGACAGGCCGTTTGACTTTCAGGATAATGAAGATGGGACTTCCAACGAAGGCATCTTTGTATCAAAGATAGTGGAGAGCGGGCCGGCGGATAAAGAAGCGGGTCTCCAGATTCACGACAGGATAATGGAGGTAGGTGTGGCGGTACTGTCCGGCTCTGATTGTGTGAATGATGAATCCGATGATGGCCCTGATCCGAAGCGAGCCAACTGCTGAAGCGTCCGGGCTAATCTAATAAGAAGGCGAGTTACGCGGTAATTGGCTAATAGCTACAGCATGGCTCTGAGATGACGCAGTCCGTGATTCGTTCCAGTTTATACTTGGCCTTCTCCACGTAAATGAAGCTGAAATGTGAATATCGCACCCCCACCCCTCCTCGAACCCCACTCCGCCTCCCACCCCACCCTCTGGACTGTGCTGTGTAACTCAGTAGACGTCGTTTAGTGGCTCGAGAGAGCTCCCTCGTACCTCGAAACAGAATCGAGTCTGTTTGGAAAGGCCGAGAGTGTCTGGAGGTCACTTTTTAGGGTGTATAGAAAGTCGGGGCTACAAAGGTTGCTTTTATAGTCGTGTGAAATCCTCAGCGTGCAAACAATGGCCGCATTGAATTGATGTTATATGTGTTATTCCACGGCGTACGTTGGTGGCCCGGAGCTCGGTGATTGTTTAGCTAAGTGAATGTAAATGTTTTTACTACACGCAGTCGCAGCACTGCCCCGGAGGAATGGTATATTCCACTGCCTCGTTCGGGAGGCTGCTTTTGGTCATTGCGTTTTAGGGAAGGGTGAAAAGCACCAGGATGGTAAGAGCACCTCTGAATCGTAAACGCTCCCACATGAAGCGGTCTGGAACCCTGCTGGTAGTTCATATGGGCTATAAGCCCTCATGACGCTGGCCCGAGTCACCGAAAGCGACAGGGATCCCGTTGGCGCCTGGTGACTTAATGCCCCTAAGGGATAGGTTTCAGAGTGGCTTTCGTGGGGAATGGCAGGGGCCTGAGTGGCGTTCAGGAGGCGTTCAGGAGTCTTGCTAATGTGCTGAGAGGCTACGTTAGAGGACTTATGGTTTCGCTTTAGCCTCTCCGGTGCTCTGTTTGAGAGGCTGTTTCTGTAGATGCGTTTCCATGGTTCTGTGAGCGGTGAGTGATCACTTGGATGGATGATACTGAGGCTGTGATGGCTGTGACCGTGTCATCGCAGTCATGTGACGTCTACCGCAGGGTTGAGCTCTTAACCATCGTTAATCTCGACCATGAAGAACCCGGGTTCTGGTACCGCTCAGGCTTCTAAAAACATTGGTCCTGTTCAGGGAAGCAGCCGGCAGTGGCACTAGCATTTTTTTGGAACCAAGGAATGCCAAAGGATATGACCTCGTCAACAGGGGGCGCCGCACAGTGGTAGTAAACAGAAGTTCCAAGATGGCGGAGTGTATAGATGACCTGTGAGTGTTTGGGCTGTTATTCCAGATGTTTGTTTATATCCAGAAAGCTAGCACCGAGAAACTACTGGAGGTGAGAACGTAGAAGAGGTTCTCCAGCAGGAAATAAATACATGTAGAACCCAACAAGAGTGTTCCTGGCTGGAACCAAAAATAGTAGGCTCTCCAGTTTGAGTTGATGAGGACGGAGAAGACGGCAATGGCGACACACTTAGTCCTTTTTACGAAAGGAACCCTAATCCTTAATATGGTTCTGTTCAGGTCTCTTAGAACCTTAGGGCTATTCAGGTAACCAGCCAGCGCTTGCACCAGGTTTTAAGGAACGTCAACGGATATGACATCATCGTCAACAGAGGGCGCTGCGGTAGTGAACAGTAGTACCAAGATGGCAGAGAGTATAGATGACCTCCGAGCGTTGTGCTGTTATTCCAGATGTTTGTTTACATCCAGAAGGCAAGCACGTTCTCAGCTGGAACCAAGGAACAGTAGGTTCTTCAGCATGAACTGTGACAACGTCCACCTCAGTTGATAAGGATGGAGAAGACAGCAATGGCGACACCCTTGGCCCTTTTCGACCAAGAACCCTGATTCTTAATATGGTAACCAGCCTACGTTTACACCAGGTTTTAAGGAACGTCAAGGTAGATCAAAGGATCATCAACAGAGGGCGCTGCCCAGCGGTAGTGGACAGTAGTACCAAGATGGCGGAGAGTATAGATGACCTCAGAGCATTTGTACTGTTACTCCAGATGTTTGTTTATATCCGGAAAGCAAGTACTGATCCACTACCGGAGATAAGACGACCTAGAGGAGGTTCTCCAGCAGACCACTGGGTGTTGCCATGGTTGTCTGATACGGGACGTTGTCTAGGTTCATGCTGAGGAATCTGTTCTTTGGATCCAGCTGGGAACTTTCAGGTTCTACACTTGGCCAAACGATTCAAAATTAGATTCCTCGTTGGTGGGCTGTTTGAGTTGAAGACTAGCCTGCAACGTTTGCTGTGATGCCATCTACCGTGGCTTTCTGCAGCTCAAAAGTAATGGCCCCCAGCAAGTGTAATGCATCGCCCATAAGCCTACGTGACGTGTGCAGAGGACAGGGTGTCTGGACTTGCCAGAGAATGGAAATTCGTCAGCTCCGGTGAGGTATGTTGCTTGAAAACCCTGATTTTGGAATGTGAGGACATTGCTGGAATGGTGTGCGGTGTGCCTTAAAGCCTTAAGGATACCCACACCAAGCGATGCAATCCCAGAGTCTCTAAATCCACGTGCTGGCACCGCGCAGTGTTACAACGTGTGGCCCTGCATGCTAGGATTTGCTCAAAATGAAGGAGTTTAGAAGAGATTAGCATAGAGCGTTCTCTTCTACGAGCCCCATCATATCAGGGGTGGGGGCAAAGTGCCAAACCACAGAGAGGAGGTGCCTTTTCACCGTGGTGTACCGTCACAGTCCTAGAGGATGTGCAGGAAAGTATTTTGCTCCAGGACCCCACTAGACTGACATCCTCCATCTCTTTGTCCTTGTCCTTAGAATGATTCATGCTTTAGTCACTGGGATTATCAGGAAAAGAGGAAGGAACAGGACACTCGGCGCCCCGGGTCTGTCCAGCGTCAGAGTGGCTCTGTAAAAGGCGAGCCAAAGAAGACCTGCTGTAATGAAGCGGCACATCCGGCCCACCGTGTGGTACTGTGTGGGTATGAAGGTGCTACACGCGGTTAGGTTGTAATCTTCAGAAAGCTGATACGAGACTCGCATACCCGCGGTGCCTGCAGGAGCTTTGTAAACGCGCTGAATCGTCCCGGTTTTTAAACCTCGCTAATGGCTTCTGAAAAAAAGCGTAATTACGCTCTTCGTCACCGCGCTTTTAGCCTCGAGGTGGTTCTGTGTGCCGAATTTTGGGAATTATGTGTATCGTAGCACTCTGGGTGGTATCATACACAATCTCTCATTACCACGTCTCGAGAAACGAATTTCTGAGGAAATTAATACCGAACAGCTAGCGGCAGTTCCTTTCCCTCAGTCGTATGTAGACGGACCAGTAGGCGGTGGTCCCATCCTGATCTGTTCTCACGTGGAGGAGGAGGCACAGTTGGAGACTGCATGTTTTAAAATCTTTGCCGCCGGAGTCTTAGCACTCTTGCCTCTCTCCCTCCATCAGGACTGGTGTTGAGTGGCGTGTGTTTATCTGATGGTGGGTAATGACTCCTTTAGAGGGTGGTGGTGAGTGGTGTTTGTTTATTTGATGTTTGGTAATGACTCCTTTAGAGGGCGGTGTTGAGTGGTGTTTATCTGATGGTCGGTAATGACTCCTTTAGAGGGTGGTGGTGAGTGGTGTTTATTTGATGGTTGGTAATGACTCCTTTAGAGGGCGGTGGTGAGTGGTGTTTATTTGATGGTGGGTAATGACTCCTTTAGAGGGCGGTGGTGAGTGGTGTTTATTTGATGGTGGGTAATGACTCCTTTAGAGGGTGGTGGTGAGTGGTGTTTATTTGATGGTGGGTAATGACTCCTTTAGAGGGCGGTGGTGAGTGGTGTTTATTTGATGGTGGGTAATGACTCCTTTAGAGGGCGGTGGTGAGTGGTGTTTATTTGATGGTGGGTAAGGACTCCTTTAGAGGGCGGTGGTGAGTGGTGTTTATCTGAAGGTGGGTAATGACTCCTTTAGAGGGTGGTGTTGAGTGTTGTTTATCTGATGGTTGGTAGTGACTCCTTTAGAGGGCGGTGGTGAGTGGTGTGGTGAATGTTCAGCGGAAGTTTGTTGGTTGTATCCGGCCTGTGTGGTGTGTTGTTCTGAAGGCCTGTGCTTGTTGTGCGTATTTGATGTCCCTCATTCTGACTGCCACGTTGTTGATCGTGTCTTATAGCTGGGGGTGGTGAAGACGATACTCACTCGGAGTGACGCAGCGCTGCAGCAGGTGTGCTTCACATTTCAGCGACTGCGATATGCGAAATGGGTTCTAATTGCCTACAGCCATGCGCCACATAAACAGCTTCAGACTGAGAGCTTTTGTTCCGAAGCTAGACGCTTCTTGGTTGCATCACGTTCAGTAATCGGTACAGTGCGCCCGGAAAAGCTCTGACTCGATTGGTCCGAGTGTGTTGGGTTATGTCATAATGTAGCCCAGGCTGTGTGCACATGTTCATGACAGCAGCAGTTCTGTGGAACACATGCAGGTCAGGAGAAACCTTATTCATGCATCATCCCCCAACAACTTGCTGCGAGGACCTGAAACTGAGCTCAAATGAATCGCAGCTGCCTTGCTTCACGCCAAACCAGGAAAACAATAACAAACAAAAAAAACGGCCAGTAATTGGGAACATGTATTTGTGAGACTCTGAGAGCGAGCTCTGGGTCCAGAGAAGGTTACCTGCACATACGCTCCGAGCGCTCTCCACGGCGTCCCGAGAGGAGGTGTTTAAATGGCAGATGTCCCGGTGTAGCTGCGGCGAGGCCGACTGTGCGGATGAATAAGCTCCTTGTTTGGTACGTGGAAAAAAGAACGGGCCTGGGCTGCTGTGTTTGCTCGTGCTCGCTCTCTGCGAGCTTGGGGAGCGGTGCCGTGTGGTTGCAGAGATTTAATGAATATGCTTTATTGGACTGAACTCAGACGTCCACACTCGGACGTTATGCTGACTGACATAGGGAGTGGTTGATGCGTAGCTACGGCAGGTCATGAAGGTTCATGGTACATGAGTTCATCACCTTTTTGAGAGGAGAGACGTATAACCTGTAGTAGTTTCATGATGCGTGTAGTTGCTGAAGTGTTGTAGACGTTCTCGTCGTGTCTACAGCCGTCGTTAAAAACCTACCGTATGTCTACACTCATCGTCAGAAGAACCAGGATCAATAAGTGATGATAAGTTTAGACTGATATGATCAATATTTATTGAGCTACACATACAGAAGTCTGTCTCTCAGTATGGCGTCGGGCCGCCGTGTTCGCTAACCCAACACGCCAGACGTCTCGGTATGGAGCTGTAGAGGTTCCTAATGGAGTCCTGTGATAATCCATCCCATGCAGCTTGAACATCCTCACACAGTTCCTGCAGATGGTGCGGTAGGGGTGGAGGTGGAGGGACACCAGGTCTTCTGGACGTGTGACGACAGACCGTTCATCTTGGTGTTGACCACGGTGCCTCCACACACGGATTCGTTGGGCGTCTCCACCAAGACTAAAGCGGGACTCGTCACTGAAGATGACCCGCTGCTATTCTGAGTCACTCCATGACAGTCTGGTACGACACCACTGCAGTCTTTGGTGACGGTGACATGGTGTTAAGGACAGTCGTGGTAACGGTCTGTGTGCATGTAGTTCTGCGTGGTGCAGCCGTCTGCCGATGGTGCTGCACTAACAGGAGGACACCACTGCTCGCTGGATGTCTGTAATGGTGGCTGTTGGGTCAGTCAGGTACAGAGATGAGGCTCGTCCTTGGTTACCTCACATGCACAGCCGACCTGAATAATAGCATGTCCCACAATGTCAAACTTCTACACACCAAGTTTCATTGAAATGCAAGGGGCGTGGCTTGAATTAAGCTCCACCCAAAACTAAACCAAATCGAACACAACCCTGGTAAATACGAAGTTCTGAATGCTCGAATTTACACTGGAACCAGAGTTTAAACCGATTCGCTAAGTGACGATTACGTTTGTCTCCAGCAGCCGTGGAGACGGATTAGCAGGAGAAGCCCATATAGGCCGGGGTTGTAAAAGAGTCACCCTGTTAAAGGCTGCAAACAGCCAGAGGTCAAAGGTTGAACAACAACAGCTTTTAAAAGCACCACCACTGAGACCGAGAGCGAGCCCAGTGAGGGGATCATGGACACCAGGGAGGAATTCCAGCCAGCCCTGCGCGTCCTTGTGTAGGAGTCTTCTGTGAGTCCTGGGAGTTTCTGCTGGAAGACTGTGTGTACGTATAAACCATACGTCTGTGCAGGAGCTGTTAGCAGGAACCGGGAACCGGACCTTCACTGGAGCACCAGTAGGTCTATATGGCTCTCTATGTGGAGTTACCAAGCAGAGCGGCCACGCCTCCTGCAGCCGGGCGCTGGACAGTGTTCACATGGTTGGTGTCCCGAAAGGAAAGAGTCTGGGGGAAGGGTGGGGTTGCCATCTTTCAGAAATGAGACGAGGGGGTGTGGTCATGTGTGAGTGACGTCTTCGAAATCGCATCCAACATATTCGATCTGATTCCACTGTATAATTTCATGTGAGGGTTTTAAGGTGGACTGTATAATTCCGTGAGAGGGTTTTAAGGTGGACTGTGTAATTCCATGAGAGGGTTTTAAGGTGGACTGTATAATTCCATGAGAGGGTTTTAAGGTGGACTGTGTAATTCCATGAGAGGGTTTTAAGGTGGACTGTGTAATTCCGTGAGAGGGTTTTAAGGTGGACTGTATAATTCCGTGAGAGGGTTTTAAGGTGGACTGTGTAATTCCATGAGAGGGTTTTAAGGTGGACTGTGTAATTTCATGAGAGGGATTTAAGGTGGACTGTATAATTCCGTGAGAGGGTTTTAAGGTGGACTGTGTAATTCCGTGAGAGGGTTTTAAGGTGGACTGTATAATTCTGTGAGAGGGTTTTAAGGTGGACTGTATAATTCTGTGAGAGGGTTTTAAGGTGGACTGTGTAATTCCGTGAGAGGGTTTTAAGGTGGACTGTATAATTCCGTGAGAGGGTTTTAAGGTGGACTGTGTAATTCCATGAGAGGGTTTTAAGGTGGACTGTATAATTCCATGAGAGGGTTTTAAGGTGGACTGTATAATTCCATGAGAGGGTTTTAAGGTGGACTGTGTAATTCCATGAGAGGGTTTTAAGGTGGACTGTGTAATTTCATGAGAGGGATTTAAGGTGGACTGTGTAATTTCATGAGAGGGTTTTAAGGTGGACTGTATAATTTCATGAGAGGGTTTTAAGGTGGACTGTGTAATTCCATGAGAGGGTTTTAAGGTGGACTGTGTAATTCCATGAGAGGGTTTTAAGGTGGACTGTGTAATTCCATGAGAGGGTTTTAAGGTGGACTATATAATTCCATGAGATGGTTTTAAGGTGGACTGTATAATTCCATGAGTGGGTTTTAAGGTGGACTGTAGAATTCCATGAGATGGTTTTAAGGTGGACTGTAGAATTCCATGAGAGGGCTTTAAGGTGGACTGTATAATTCCATGAGAGGTTTTTAAGGTGGACTGTATAATTCTGTGAGAGGGTTTTAAGGTGGACTGTATAATTCTGTGAGAGGGTTTTAAGGTGGACTGTATAATTCCGTGAGAGGGTTTTAAGGTGGACTGTGTAATTTCATGAGAGGGTTTAAAGGTGGACTGTATAATTCCATGAGAGGGTTTAAAGGTGGACTGTAGAATTCCATGAGAGGGTTTTAAGGTGGACTGTATAATTCTATGAGAGGGTTTTAAGGTGGACTGTAGAATTCCATGAGCGCTGTTTTATAGTTTGGTGTCTTCACTTTTAAGATCAACAGAAGGAGGACGTGCTATGAGGAGCCGTGTCTAACCTTGTGTCCAGTACTGTATGTAATGGATGGATGAAGTCAGGCTGAAGGCATGTGCTTTATTTTTTACCGGCTGCTAACTGTGGATGCTGAAGTACCTGTGTACTACATTTACAGTCAGCTCCAACACTTTTGGATCAGAGGCTCCATTCATAGCTTCTTCAGGGATGCAGCATGAGGTCAGCCCAGCATGGGGTTGAAGCCCCTCAACCCCCCACCCCCTGCTCGTCCTGTTCCCAGAGCTACTAATAAGTTGTCCGAGCACATGGCATCTTTAGCTTGGCATGTGTCACAAGGTCCCCTGAGTTTATTTCTGACCTGAGACGACAGCTATTTCACGGAGGGAGGGATCACATGTTGTTTGGTATCTGATGGCGAGAAGTGGCCCTTTGTGAAGGACTTTATTAGATTTGGGCTCCAGCGCTCTCAGTGTGTGTGCACGTCGCCTACGCGAGCCGAGCGGGCGGTCCGAGAGCAGCTGGAGCTAGCACGTCTGCGAGAGTGCTTTATAGGGGTCTGTCAGTCCCTGCTTGGCTCAGCGGACTAAAGACATAAAATCCAATGCAGGTCTTGAAGGAGTCATAATCAGCTTCTAGTGCTGGCTGCTGTGGAAATAATGGATGGCGTGATGGAGAATGGTTGGGTGGAGGATTATGTCTTAGCTTTATAGTGTCTTATTTCTTGCTGCCTGGCTTCCTTCATTCCCTTCCACTGCCAAGGCACATGTATGGAGCCCATTTTAAGTCCCCACCTTTGTAGCATGCTTACTGCATACATGTTGCACTGCTGTAAAGCCAAAGACCACCTTTGTGAGGCCTGGTAGACCACCAAAACTGTCCCCCATCAGAACACCGTACACATAGATGTTATAAAGCGCTATGGCGGGTGATTACAGGCTTTAGCTGAAGTGAGATCATCACAGATGGCTGCTAATACAGCTCGTACGAGAAGTGAGTGAAGCTAGTCGATCTACTGGCCAGTGTAAAGCAGTTCTCTATGCTCCAAGCCAATTAGCTTTGGTAGCTAACTGCTAACAGGCTAGCACTTGTAGCCTGCTAGCCTATCATTACGGCTGTGCCCTACAAATGTTCACCTAGACGGACGCCTGGGTCAGTGGGGAGGCAGTATACTGGTTAGTATACCGCTGACTTGATCAGATCGGCCCCCCCACCACTGACCGTTTGCCACTCCCAGATTACTGTCCAGCGTACTAGCTAGTTTTTAGCCTACTCAAACAGATTAGAAATGTTTACAGCTATTAATATAAATTAAGACACGTATTACAAGCGCTCATTCACTCATTTTCCAAACCGCTTTGTCCTTCTGGGTCCTGGGGGATGCTGGGGCCCATCCCAGTGCTCCTTGGGCGGAGACAGGGAACACCCTGGACCCTGGTAGCCAGTTCATCGCAGGGCATATTACAAACGAATAAAAAATAAAAAATAAATAAAAAAGTAATGACTGAGTCTAAAATAATATAAATAAAATAATAAAAAAAAAATAAATAAAATTATAATAAATTAAGAAATTAAATTAAATTACATTAAATTGCATTAAATTATATATATATATATATATATATATATATATATATATATATATATACATACATATATTAAATATTGAAAAATAATTTAGAAAATAATATATAGTAATATTTATAGAAATCTTATAAATATAAAAATTTATAATACATTTTTATAAATAATTATAAATATTAATTATACAAAATTATAAATTTTTTAAATAAAAATGATAATAAAAATTGTTATAAAAATGTGCTAATCTTTTTTAGAGAGTAGAGAAGAATGAATGGAAGGAAGTACTGGACTGTGAGTAGAACCTGACCAGTGAAAATGGCCTGTGGTCTAATAGTCCCCCTAAACACCGGCAGCTGCCCAGAAAACAGCAGTGGTCCGCCAGCTTTGCTGTTAGTGGCTCCACTATCCTCTTATCCTACTTATGAACTTCTAAAAGCTTATGCCTGGTGTTATAATGCACCATGTATGCCTTATAATGCCTTTTCACCGCATTCCTAAAGCATTATGAATAAGAAGAAGAATACTGCTTCATATTTGCATAAATTATCCACAACTGGCCTGATGGCACCCAACACCTAGAACCGTTCTATATGGAACCGGTCCCTTACTAACGGGTCTGCTGGTCCTTAGGCCTGCTGCTAAGTGAATAAGACTTCTGAAGGAAGCGCACCTTTAGCCTTCCCGTGTTTATGGGCACGTGAGTGCTACTTTACGGCGTCTAAATGGGGGCCTGAAATCGCCATGCGCAATTACAGCTAATTGTCTCGTCAATCAATCAACCGGGCTTGCGTAAACACAACAGCAACAATAGTCTCGGGTTGCCTGGCCAGCTGCTCTCTCAGTCAGACGCTCTTAACCTCCCCCCCCACCCACCTTCTGTGCTGGCTGCCCACCCCACCATCTCCCTTAATTAACTACCCTCAATTAAATTCTAATAGGCTGATTAACAGGCCCGTGGTCGGGGCTCTAATAGCTTGCTGCTTCCTTCTGGTTTGGCTCAGTAATGCGTGCCAGGCCCCCAGGTCTGTCTAATCAAGTGCCCAGTCCGTGGCTCGGCTGAGGTGGAGCTGGCGGTGCTCAGACTGCTATGGTCCAGCTCGTACGATGTATGATGGATGTTTGAGGGGAGCGGGCCTGTAGCGTGTCTGGTGATTGCTTCATTCACGGGTAATGACGTGAAGTAAAGCCAAGCAGGAGATGCGCTCCGACTGGTGGAGAGCTAATGGACAGTCGCCGTTCTGGAGGGTGGCTCCAAATGACCGTGTCGCGTTGGTTGGTGTTAGGTGTAAGTGTTGTGTTTTGATTTTCCGAAGGTTTGCCGTTGTGGCTGGACTTCGGAACATGTTTAAAGCTGGATTGCTTTGGACTGTAGCGACGTTCTAAGAACAACACTTCAAATCCA
This sequence comes from Prochilodus magdalenae, assembly GCA_024036415.1. NCBI lineage: Eukaryota > Metazoa > Chordata > Actinopteri > Characiformes > Prochilodontidae > Prochilodus > Prochilodus magdalenae. The sequence goes on from JAMWET010006275.1 coordinate 92,254, forward strand.
TGCACCGAATGCTAACCAATGCCGTCACCAACACCGTCACCAACGCCTGTAACGATTACGTTGTAGCACACATGTAGATACTCAGTGTGTTCTGTCGGCTCCTGAGGCGGTACAGAAAGTGTACGGTCCCCATTAGGTTTGGTTTTGTGGTCAGAGCAATGATGTTCGAACGTGTTCTCTATTATCTAGAACATCTGCACTACATTCAGTGTAGACTTCAAGTAGCTTCTCTCCAGAACAGGATTGTATGGCGTCGGGCCGCCATGTTCGCTAACCCAACACGCCAGACGTCTCGGTATGGAGCTGTAGAGGTTCCTAATGGAGTCCTGTGATAATCCATCCCATGCAGCTTGAACATCCTCACACGGTTCCTGCAGATGGTGCGGTAGGGGTGGAGGTGGAGGGACACCAGGTCTTCTGGACGCGCGACGACAAACCGTCCATCTCGGTGCTGACCACGGTGCCTCCACACACGGATTCGTTGGGCGTCTCCACCAAGACTAAAGCGGGACTCGTCACTGAAGATGACCCACTGCCATTCTGAGTCACTCCATGACAGTCTGGTACGACACCACTGCAGTGTTTGGTGACGGTGACGTGGTGTTAAGGACAGTCGTGGTAACGATCTGTGTACATGTAGTCCTGCGTGGTGCAGCCGTCTGCCAATGGTGCTGCACTAACAGGACGACTCATGGAGGACACCACTGCTCGCTGGATCGTTAGCATGTCTCACGATGCCAGACCTGCCCACCAAGACTCCTGTCGGTTGTTTCCTTCTGCCTGCCGCGGTTCTTGTGATGATGTGTGTGGTATATGCAGTGTGTTAAGGTCTTGCACGTTACTGAGTGTTGTGCTGAGTATGATGAGCTGTTTAAGCATCTGGACTCCAACACACAGGAGCTGAGAACTGTTACGGTGCTGCTTCGGTAATTCCTGATTTGTTGTTTAGCAGTAGCGAGATCATCAACCATCCTCTCCAAATATGGCATTAGAAGAGCCGGCTCATTTACGATCCCGTCTGGTTTATGGTGATGCATGGAGACGGTCTTCCTGTTTGAACCTTGAATCCCAGTATTATGTTTTCCCTCCTCCTCGCCGGAGTAACGGCGGGCCCTGTAAACGGCTGTACTGTAATTTAGGCGAAGTTTGTGCTGTATTTCAACAGCCCCTTCACGCTCCAACATTAAAGCCTCCCTGCCTGCGAGAGGCGGCCCCGCAGTCGCGTTTCCTCTCATAAATCACGTACAGGTCTAAGCTGTTTCTCTGTTCGCTTACAAATGGAAAATGGTACTGTGTAAAACTCCTAATGTGTCTAGCACCCGCAGAACGGGCTCTAGCAGGACTGCACCTACAGTGATCCCAGGGGAGTGAAGAAGAGTACACTTACTGAGTTACTGTACACCAACACACTGATTCTCCAGTTTCTAGTAATGTGTTAGTGTGCTGTAAGTAGCGTGTTGGTGTACAGTAACTCGGTAAGTGTAATGCGTTAGTGTGCAGTAAGTAGTGTGTCGGTGTACAGTAACTCAGTAAGTGTAATGCGTTAGTGTGCTGTAAGTAGCGTGTTGGTGTACATCATTACTAAAGATCCAGCCTTTGGAAGCTTTTCAGCTGTGGGATCTCCCAGTACAGTTCAGTTCATCTAATGGGGCCCATGTGTTCTTATCCAGCGACCCGACTCGGGGCTGTGTTGGGTTGCACTCCCGTATTCAGTTAAAGCCCTTGGAAGCCTCACAAAGGACACATGGTCAGAGTTTGATGAGTCGTGCCTTTTTTGGAGGTAGGCCTCAATAATCAAACTCCCTCTCTATAGGCCCGACGCCTCCTAATCCCAGCACCACGGGCTGCTTTAGAAATTCCTCCACACCCCGTCCCGGGCAGCTCTTTCCTTCGAGAGCCGTTTGAATAAGCAGTCTTTCACAGTCCAAACAAAGTGGAACCAGCAACTGCTGTGGCGCAGTTCTCATGCAAATGTGTGCAAATAGAAAACATTGTTCCCGGGCCGGCCTTTGTTTGCTGCCCACCCCTCCGCGCCCTGCCCCTGACCCCCAGAGAGAGATGTCGTCCCTTTCACATTCACCTTCTCCATTTGATTTGAGACTTCCTCCTCCTTTCAAGCCAGAGACGGTGGAAATTTGCCAGGCCCGTTACAGCGATTAAACAGAACTTCTGAAGTGGGCCCGGAGAAAGTCTGGGTGCCTGCGACTTCTGTGGGATGTGCTGCTTCAGCTGTGGGATGCAGCTTTGAAAACGGAAAGCTGGAAAATCCACGTCAATCCAGCCCCCCGAAACAGGCCCGGGGTCCGCAGCCGTAAAGGTCAAGCTGAAAGGGTCTCTTTTAATCTGGAGCCTCGAGGGGAAAACATGTCCCAGGCATTCTGGAGACCACCGGCTGAGATCTCAACGCCCAGAGCCAGGGTCAATGTCACAGTGTCAGTCATGTCTTAAAGACGTCTTAACCTTCAGACCGCTGTCCGGTTTCAGGAGCTGTACCATCATAGCGTAGCATGCTAGCGGTTTACCTTATTTGGTTTGCTAATTTGTGGCTGAGGCTGGTCGATTTTGGGGAAAATATCAAATTGCGTTTTATTGGACCGATACAACAACAATTAAGTGATTGTGTGTGTGTGGGGTGTATGCTGTGTATGCGTCTGTGTGTTTCTGTGTGTGTGTGATGGGTGTGGACTTTACAGTGTGTGTAGTTTTGTGTGTGTGTGTGTTAAGAATGTTTACTACAGTGTGGGTCTGTGTTTGTGTGGCGTTTGTCTGTGTTGAGTATGTTGACTTCATTGTGTGTGTGTGTATCTGTGGGTGTGGTATGTTGGCTACTGTGTGTGTCTCTGTGGTATGTTGGTTTGTGTGTGTGTGTCTGTATGAGTGTGTCTGTGTGTGTGTGGTATGTTGGCTACTGTGTGTGTGGTATGTTACTTTGTGTGTGTGTGTGTGTATGAGTGTGTCTGCGTGTGTGGTATGTTGGTGTGTGTGTGTGTGGTATGTTTGTGTGTGTGGTATGTTTGTGTGTGTGGTATGTTTGTGTGTGTGGTATGTTAGTGTGTGTGTGGTATGTTAGTGTGTGTGTGTGTGTGTGGTATGTTAGTGTGTGTGTGTGTGTGTCTGTGTGTGGTATGTTAGTGTGTGTGTGTGTGTGTGTGTGTGTGTGTGTGGTATGTTGATGTGTGTGGTATGTTGATGTGTGTGGTATGTTAGTGTGTGTGTGTGTCTGTATGAGTGTGTTTGTGTGTGGTATGTTGGTGTGTGTGTGTGTGTGTGTGTGTGTGTGTGTGGTATGTTTGTGTGTGTGTGTGTGTGTGTGTGTGTGTGTGTGTGGTATGTTGGTTTGTGTGTGTGTGTGTGTGTGTGTGTGTGTGTGTGGTATGTTGGTGTGTGTGTGTGTGTGTGTGTGGTATGTTGGTGTGTGTGTGTGTGTGTGTGGTATGTTGGTGTGTGTGTGTGTGTGTGTGTGTGTGTGTGGTATGTTGGTGTGTGTGTGTGTGTGTGTGTGGTATGTTGGTGTGTGTGTGTGTGCGCGCATGCGTGCATGAGTTTGTGGAGTACTACAAGCAGTGAAGGAAAGCTAGCACAGTAGCTAGTTTATCAGCTGACGTAGGTGAGATTTGGGTGAAGTTAGAGATCAGGTGGTGTTAAAGCTGGATCATGCTGTAAAGCACCGATACGCATCCAGGCCGGCAGAGGTCACAGACCCTCGTGAGTCACCATGGCGACTATATTCTGCTGTATAACGGTGTCATGTTAGCATTAGTGCTAATCGCTGTGACGGCTAAATAGAATACACAGCAAAGATTAGCAAGTGAGTCGAGTTGTCATTACACCACCTGCCGTCCGGCGTCTGTCCTGGCACTTACCGTAACAGTAACGTGACCCGCTCACAGGGAGACATGCGTGCAGCCGCAGTGTGTTTAGAACCTCCGTGGAACTTAGTCGCACATGCTGCAGCAGTTGCAGGGAACACAGCTTAGCGAGGCACGACACAGGGAGTAACCGCACCCCCTGCCATTCTGAGTCACTCCATGACAGTCTGGTACGACACCACCGCAGTCTTTGGTGACGGTGACGTGGTGTTGAGGACAGTCGTGGTAACGGTCTGTGTGCTTGGTGCTGGCACCAACAGGATGACCCGTGGAGGGCATCACAGCTCGCTGGTGGGTCAGACAGGTACAGGGCTAAGGCCTGTCCTTGCCCACGTCATGTGTCACCATGTCAAACCTGCCTACCAACCTGCCCAGCTGTTCACTTGACACCGAGGACATACACAGATGACCTCCAGCAGCCAGTATACGGTGCATCAACAATTCCGAGCTGCTGGTTTGGCTAACTGTCGGAGAACCGTGGAGCCCGTGTGGTTATGCGACGGTGGCACCATGTAAACCAAGAACTACACCACTGAGCCCAATCTGCCCTGACGGCTGACGGCTCTATGACGTCTGCCATCACATGTCAACGGCACAGGTATGGTTATAGAGCCGTTCAGCACCAGTGGACCAGGAGTTCGCTATTCCGACATGAACATACGTTATTCCAAGGAAGCAGCTCCGAACATCTTCCCTCTGTGTTAACCTGCAAGCTGAGACTGGTTGGAAGTTAGCATTCCAGAGACGGCGTGAAAATGCCGCACAGGTGATATTTCAAAGCCGGCTGCCGAAACGGTTTCCCTCCGTCAGCGGAGTTAAAGAACGAGCGGCCCGTGAGATTCCGAGGGCCGGAAATTAAAGCGTGCCGTAACCGGAGTACGATGCTCGGCAGAACAATGTGTCACTGTGGACGGACGGTGAGAGCGAGAAGCCCCGCGTTCAGCGGCTCTCTTCGAACGAGCTCTCGGTCCGATCTCTCCATCTCTCGTTATTCGTTTTCATTCGTCATCAGGTTCATCCATTACCGCGGAATACGCTGCGCGGTATGAAGGCAGCCGTGGCTCTGTTTGGCTTGGCAGGGCTTGCGAGGGACTGGGGAACACTGGCTGCTCAGTCTGGCTGCTCTGAAGGAGGGAAGGAGAGGGCTATCGGTCAGCTCTGAGAGCATACCTGTCTGGTCTCACACTGGGACGGTAGACAGGCGCCCGTTGTGGAGCTCGGCTTCATGTGAAGATGGAGCCGAGGGGCGGCTAAAGCCGCGGAGGGGCGGCGGAAGCGCCGGGTCGAGGATGAAACGGGCCGGGGCAAAGGCGACGGTCGTGTGTCTCGATGGGGTGCGTGTGGAGTGGGGGGGAAGCCGTGGGGTGGGGTGCGGCGGGGGGGAAGCCGTGGGGTGGGGTGCGGCGGGGGCGGGTTTAGAGCCGGTTTTGTCGGACAAGGTGGGTGATGTTAAATAAACCGCACCACATCTGCAGCCCGGCGTCAGGTTACTGACTGCACTGGCAGCCTGACAAGCTCTGCTTTGTGGACTCCAGGAGAGACTCCTCTCCCCCCCACCCCCCGCCTCTCTCCCCCTCTCTCTCTCTCACTCTCTCTCTCTCTCTCTCTTTTTTGCTCGCTCTCGCTCTTTCTCTCTCTCTCTCTCTCTCTCTCTCTCTCTCCCTCTCTCCCTCACTCTCTCCCTCTCTCCCTCACTCTCTCCCTCTCTCTCTCTCTCTCTCCCTCTCTCTCTCTCCCTCCCTCCCCCCCTCTCTCTCGCTCTCTTTTGCTCTGTCTCTCTCGCTCTCTTTTGCTCTGTCTCTCTCACTCTCGCACGGGCTCTCGCTCTCTCCCTCTCTCTATCTCTCCCTCCCCCCCATCTCTCCCCCCCTCTCTCTCTCTCGCTCTCTTGCTCTTGCTGTCTGTCTCCCTCTCTCTGTCTCTTTCTCTCCCTCTTTTCTCTCCTTCTCCTCCAGACTCTCACTGTTTCTGTCTTTCTCTCTTGCTCTTCTTTCTCATGCTCTCTCTTTCTCTCGCTGTGTCTCTCTTCCTCTGTCTCTTGCGCTCTCTCTCTCTGTGTCTCTGTCTGTTGCTCTTTCTCTTTTTCTTTCTTTCTTTGCTTCCCTCTTTCCTCACTCACTCTGCCTATCTCTCTCTCTCTCTCTCTCTCTCTCTCTCTCTCTCTCTCTCTCTCTGTCTCTTCTCTCCGCCCCTCTCTCTGTATCTCTGTCTCTCTGTATCTCTGTCTCTCAGTCTATCTCTCTCTCTCTCTATCTCTCTCTCTCTCTCTCTCTCTCTCTGACTCTCTCTCTCTCGCGCTCTCTCTCTCTCTGTGTCTCTGTCTCTCTCTCTCTGTCTCTGTCTCTCTCTCTCTCTCCCTCTCTCTGTCTCTCTTTCTCTCTCTCTCTCTCTCTCTCTCTCTCTCTCTCTGACTCTCTCTCTCTCGCGCTCTCTCTCTCTCTGTGTCTCTGTCTCTCTCTCTCTGTCTTTCTGTCTCTCAGTCTATCTCTCTCTGACTTTCTCTCTCTCTCTCTCTCTCTCTCTCTCTCTCTCTCTCTCTCTCTCTCTCTCTCTCTCTCTCTCTCTCTCTCTCTCTCTCAGTTCTTTGATTTGAACGCGGTACCTTTCAGCGGTGATGTGTCATTAAGATGTGTGCCAGAGATCTTTTCATGTTTGTTTTCTCAGTGATACGGCATCATCTGTCTGGGCAAGTCGTTATCTTGGACGTGATTATAAAAGAGGGCAGAAGTGAAAGCAGTCGGGCTGCGAGTGAAAGAATTCCGCTCCAGACGTTTAGGCTGAGAGGAGGTGGGCCTAAGCTGCGAGGAGAGCACTTGTCATCGGCTTCAATGGCAGTGAAATCCCTTTTTTATGAAACAGAGGAAAGGGGGGCACGCTGGAGCTCCTTCGGGTTCCGTCCAGGGTTCCGAGGCCTTGCTGTAGCGTTGTGCTAATAGCAAGACGTTTGTTGTTATGGGACCTCGGTGGGCTTCCCGACGAGGAGGACGAGCGTTTATCACCACCCTAGGTAAACTCGTGCATGTTGTCCCATCGTCAGCATTCCCGAAGCTCCCCGCCCCCCTCTGTGGTCTAATTCCGTGGAAACGGGTCCTTTGGTTGAGGTGACGGTGCATGTGAACCACGGTTCCTACATTTGAGCTGCTGGAGGACCATGTTTCGTCCTCATCGTCTTACAGAGGAACGTCACATTCCCATCCCGGTATTCCAAGACAACAGTTCAAGTGTTCCCAGGGCTGCAAATGTGCCTGACGGGCATGATGAGCAATTAGGAGCATTCACACATCTGGAATGGCACCACAAAATTCCCAAATTGGAAATCCGTGGGACTACCTGGAGCAACCAGGGAAGACATCCACCAAATCTGGCCCAACTGACCGATTCTCCGATGTAGGAGTGTCTGAACACTGATGTGGCTACATCCGGAGGTTCTGTGCTGAGCGGATTAATCCAGTTGCCTGTGTTTACATTATTGAAACTTCCAGAAATTCGGAACAGTGTAGTGGAATTCCCCTTCAGCCTTCCCCTCCACTCCACCGCTATATCAGGGTAACAGCTGCTGCTGCCGCCGCTGCTACGTCAAGGCATGCTAGCTGCCCGGACAGAGCCGCGGCGTCACTTGCCTCCCTGTTACAGTCTTCCCACAGCATCCCGACATCCTGTTTCGGTCGAGGAATTTCGTGAACAGGCTTATTTTTATTCAGTGCCGATTTTAACTTGCACCAGAGCAGCCGGGGCACGGAGCGTATTTAGCCTCGACTGAGGCTCGCTGCCAAGCTCGGCTGAAGGTTATATGGAAGCTTGTTACCAAGCAGCCAACATGATCCTGCTGCTGAATTCCTTGAACCGGAGCCAAAGAAATGTAAAGCTTCCCTCCAGCT
>JAMWET010006275.1:105000-132500 GCA_024036415.1 Prochilodus magdalenae
CATGGAGCAAATTAGATAGAAAGCTGACGACTGGCACGCTAAGTGGCTGGGCCTGCGCCTGGTGTTGCTGGGGAGAGAGCGGTGGAGGTGAGGCCGCTCCGTGAGGGGATCGTATTGGAGCCGATCCGGCCCTAGCGGGCAGCCCGTGATTCATGGGGAACCAGTCATGGGGATCCGGCATCTCGACTCCAACTCCTGTGACCCTCAACCAGCAAGGGGCGGAGCCTCTCCATGACTACACCTCCATTGTTGTCTCACCTTTCCCTCCAGATTCCAGGGTTTGACTTGCCTGACGATATCAAGACCACCTCTTATCCTGTCCATCTCTCCCTCATGCTCGCTCACTCTCTCACTCTCTCACCCCCTGAACGGTCTACCTAAGATTAATGAGGGATGACTCCTGAAGGAAAAAATGCAAGGTTGCGGTTCATTTAATACCTCATCCTGGCCCGAAGTGTCCAAAGGCGAAGGAGCCTGAGCTAAATATTAAGTCTGGGGATGGAAAATCTGACAGCGGATCCCTGGATGCACATGCACCGTAGACGCGACTAATCCCCTTTGTTTACAGCGCAGGAGCGTCCGTCTGGAGCTCTGGGATCAGTGCTCAGCTGGGAAGGCTTCGGTCGGAGTTCCTGTTGAAGCTGAGCTGAAACTGCAGCTTGCGAGTGTAACGAAGCCGCATGCCGCTCTCGCGCTGCGCGGGTTTAATCGCCCGAGCAGCCGGTTGTCGAGGCGCTCATCGCCGCTGGATCACGCCGGCTTAGCCGCCAGGAATGCCTTTGTTCACACGCACTCCGGCAGGCCTTGTTTTGCTTTGGCTCAGGATCGTTATAACAAAGCAGCTGTCCCCGCCGAGGACAGGCCTGCAACAGTGTGGATGTGCATTACTTCCGCTGCTGCACGCTAATTGACTTGTTACATGATGGATTTCGTGCATGGCTGCGCATCTACACTGAGTACAACTGGATACAACCTCGGAGTGGCTCGCAGACGTGTGTGTGTGGGTGGCTGGGTGTGTGTGTGTCCCCATGTGTCCTCACGCGTACAGGACAGTACAGGACGCTTTGCTGGTCCCCACAGTTTCTTGGGAAATCGGATAGTGCGGAAAGTGATCCTTTCTGGATACGGAGGTTAGGGTTTGGGCTAGGTGTAGGTTTGCTCTCCTTGTGGGGGCCGAGCTTCCAGGACGCCTCAGGACGTATGGAACGAGCGTAGGGCTCGTGTGTGGTGTCTGGACTGTGTCCTGATAGAGAGTTTGGTTACTCTCTCTCTCTCTCTGTGTCTCTCTCTCTCTCTGTGTCTCTCTCTGTCTCTCTCTCTCTCTCTGTCTCTCTCTCTCTCTCTCTGTGTCTCTCTCTCTCTCTCTCTCTCTGTGTCTCTCTCTCTCTCTCTCTCTCTCTCTCTCTCTCTCTGTGTCTTTCTCTGTCTCTCTCTGTCTCTCTCTCTGTCTCTCTGTCTCTCTCTCTCTCTTCCTCTTCCTCTCTCTCTCTCTCTCTCTCTCTCTCTCTCTTCCTCTCTCTCTCTCTGTCTCTCTCTCTCTTCCTCTTTCCCTCTTTCCCTCTCTCTCTCTCTCTCTCTCCCACTCTCTCTCTCTCTCTCTCTCTCTCTCTAACTCTCTCACTCTCTCCTCTCTCTCTCCTCTCTCTCTCTCTCTTCTCTCTCTCTCTCTCTCTCTGTGTCTCTCTCTCTCTCTCTCTTCTCTCGTCCTCTCTCTGTCCTCTTCTCCCTCTCTCTGTGTCTCTCTTTCCCTCTCTTTCTCTCTCTCTCTCTCTCCATCTCTCTCTCTCTCTCTCTCCCTCTCTCTCTCTCTCTCTCTCTCTCTCTCTCTCTCTCTCTCTCTCTCTCTCTCTCTCTCTCTCTCTCTCTCTCTCTCTCTCTCTCTCTCTCTCAGTCTGCTGGGCTGTTTTTGCAGTTCCCATGAAAACCAGGTTAAGTTTGGTTTTTACAGATGAGTGGTTCACCCTCTTCCACATGTGCACACACATACAGAGGTCACGTTGTCATTATAGCTCTGTCTGCCTGCCGCACTGCGCAGTGCTGAGTGCCGTGGTACTCTTTCAGATTCCCCAGATTTACTTTGTGACTGAGGAATCAGAGCTAAGGGTACTAGACTGAACCGTGACGGAGCCTTCAGGAGACTCCAGGAGACTTTGGGAAAAGATGAAGTGGGATTCTGAACACTAACGGTTAATGTTTCAGCCTCGTCATGTGTAGGTGGTTTGTAGTCACATGATTCCGATGAGAATGAAATGGAGGCGAGGAGCCTGCACTCTGCTACCTCCGTCCTCTGCAAGACCTACCTTCTCCTCCAGACATCTCTCTCCTCAGGACCTGCCTTCTCCTCCAGACGTCCTTCTACTCAAGACCTACCTTCTCCTCCAGGCGTCCTTCTACTCAGGACCTACCGTCTCCTCCAAACGACCTTTCACTCAGGATCTACTGTCTCCTCCAGACGTCCTTCTACTCAGGACCTACCGTCTCCTCCAGACGTCCTTCTACTCAGGACCTACCGTCTCCTCCAGACGTCCTTCTACTCAGGACCTACCGTCTCCTCCAGGCGTCCTTTTACTCAGGACCTCCCGTCTCCTCCAGGCGTCCCTCTGCTCAGGACCTACCTTCTCCTCCAGGCGTCCTTTTACTCAGGATCTACTGTCTCCTTCAGACATCCTTCTACTCAGGACCTACCTTCTCCTCCAGACGTCCTTCTACTCAAGACCTACCTTCTCCTCCAGGCGTCCTTCTACTCAGGACCTACCATCTCCTCCAGGCGTCCCTCTGCTCATGACCTACCGTCTCCTCCAGACGTCCTTCTACTCAGGACCTACTGTCTCCTCCAGACGTCCTTCTACTCAGGACCTACCTTTTCCTCCAGACGTCCTTCTACTCAAGACCTACCATCTCCTCCAGACGTCCTTCTCCTCAAGACCTACCATCTCCACCAGACGTCCTTCTACTCAAGACCTACCATCTCCTCCAGACGTCCTTCTACTCAGGACCTACCTTCTCCTCCAGACGTCCTTCTCCTCAGGACCTCCCGTCTCCTCCAGACGTCCTTCTGCTTAAGACCTACCTTCTCCTCCAGATGTCCTTCTACTCAGGACCTCCCGTCTCCTCCAGGCGTCCCTCTGCTCAGGACCTACCGTCTCCTCCAGACGTCCTTCTACTCAGGACCTACCGTCTCCTCCAGACCTCCTTCTACTCAGGACCTACCGTCTCCTCCAGACGTCCTTCTATTCAAGACCTAAATTTGTCCTCTAGATGGCCTTCTTCAGTCTTGTTCCTCCTGCAGATGAAGGTTCACGTTCTTGCAACCCAAGTAACCCCCGAGCCCACATCATACCTGCTCTGTGGTGGTCCTGTGGGGGTCCTGCCCATTGGAGAACAGGGTAATACAGTACACAGAGAAACAGATGGACAACAGTCTGGACCTGTACACCTACAGAGTGTCCTGTATGGTCAGTGGAGCTGATGAGATGGACAGTGAGTGTAGATGGAGCCGATAGAGTGCACAGTCAGTACGATGGTCTCTCTTTTCTCGGCTACACGTGTGAGCACTCTCACATTCAGGCCCTCGGTGCACGTCCCCTCACAAAGCACTGCAGCGGCCTGTGTCCGGATGATTCACTAACTGGATAAAGCCGTCTTCTTCAGCGCTGCTTTTTATATCCTCCTTAAAGAAGCCTTCCTCGCTGCCCCATTCATTCCACAGAGTTATTGCTAATTGATTAACAAGAAGGTCTTGGAGCGGAGGCTCTGCCAAGTCCTGGCAGCCTGCAGGAGCAGAGGGAGGGGTGAGTCTCCAGGGCGCAGGCTGCACTGAGGGGGCCAGGGCGGCGCAACAGCGTGGGTAGCCGGAGAGTTCGTTAATGAAAGACGCTTGTAAGTGGATCAGACATGAACGCACGCACCCTTACTCATCCTCTCCGAGGTGGCTCGCTCCGAGTGTGCAGGCCTGTGACTAATGAGGCAGAATGCTCCGCAGCTGTGACGACGCGGAGCAGCCGAGCGGCTTCCAGTCCCAGAGCCGTTGCTTGTGATTCGCTGAGCGTGTTTAACTTGATTAGGACTGTGGCTCTGTCCTTCCCGTGGTGGTGGAAGGGGGGTGGGAGGACGCAGCATAGGAATCATGCACGGGAAATCGGATTTGGTGTTGGGAAGCCGTCAGGAAGAACGTCTTGGGGCTGGCTTCAGTGAGTTCAGTGCAGATCAGCTTGCAGTGGAGGAGCTGCTGGACTGTGGCTCTGCTGGGGGTCTGAAATCTGTCCTGTGGTCTCTCTTGATGACTCACTAAGTCTTCTCTCTGTTCTCTCTGGGAATTTAGTTTTTAAAGATTTCATGTTGTATGGTGACATTTTGTTTGCCAGAGGCAGTGGGGCTGTGGACAATAACCGGAATGCCGTGGTTGTGATGCCGACCCTGGTTGGTTCATCAGCATTAATCACACTTGGCATCAGTTTACTACTTTACTGGCAGTTCAGTCAGCATCTTGTCGTTTGCTCACAGCTCACATTGCACATGTGAATCGTCCACCTGCGATGTATGTACTCGCACTGTACGAAAACACAGACAGCTCAGCTCAGCTCAGCTCTGTCTACAGACAGTTTCCAATAAAGCTGTTCGATTCAAACATCACGCTACACGTCCGAGTACTGAGCAACAACACCGGCCGAATCTCAAATCACTCCCTGCTCCCCGCAGAGGGCACCACGTAGGATATGTCATATGTCTGATACACAGTCATTTGGGATTCAGCCATAGGTACACAATTCCATACTGGACTAATGTTATGGTGAAGAAGCCAGAACATGCAAAGTGCTTCACGTAGGAAGGAGTGGGGGTTTGGGATTGGCAACCGCCGACAAACCTACCGTGAAGTGCAAAATCCACTCCCAAACTCCACTCACTGTATCCGCCGCCCAACAGTTTGATTGACAGGGGGCCGCACACGCACTTCCAGTGTGTTAGTCCCGCCCTTTCCTTCAGAATTCCTAGTTTGTAAAAGTGTTTCATGTCTTATAATTTTGTTTTCTTGAATGGATTTTTTTTTTTTTATAAAATTGATTTTATTTTTGTAATTTTATTTTCTGAAATGTCCGTTTGTGTTGCACTTCTTTGCTACAGTTTCGCTAACTGTACTACACTGCACTGAAACTGAAACCCGGTGAACTCCAGAGGCAGTGTAACAGTACCACTGTACCACAGTCTGCATTCACTGACGCCTCAGCGCCCGTTTATGTTTGCAGCTCTGTAGAAGCCGTGGCTGTCGGTGTGTGGTTTCAGATGCGACTTTGAGAGCTCGGTTTGGGAGATCTGCTCAAACTGTGAGATAAGCCACGTCTGAGTGTTGCTAAAAATGAATGGGAGTCTATGGGAGGAATGAGTGATGATTAATGAGACACAGAGGAGTGTGATTAGTGTGTCTGTGGGTTAGAGTTTGGGGGTCTGTCCTGAGTGAGTGCATGCACTTTCGTGGCTGTAGGTTAAGGGACACAGTAGAGTAGGAATGAGGGTAGAAATTAATGGGACTCTATGGGAGGTGATGAAAAGAGAAAAGGACAGACGGACTAACAGACGAGTGCGGCTCAGACCCACATTGAACTTGTCTGTGGGGATCGGCCCTGAGGTGGTGGTATGTATAAACCTGTATCTGTTGGTTAGGCAGAGGAACTGTAACTGTAGATAGGCGTGTACTTGTCCACCCTGTTCATTTCTACTGGGAAAATTGGAATTTCGTTTTTCCAAGTCGGATGATACAGCTGTATACAAGCACACCGCTCCGGATCACACCGAACATGTCGGAGTTGGGACGGTGTTGATATCTCGAACTGCGGGACAAGTTAGTAGACAACCAGATCAGGTGTGGCCAAAGCCCCACTTTGGCTGACCCCGCCTTCCCGAAATGGGATGGTGTAACCAGATTAACACCGCTTCCCCACAAGCAATCAGTCAGCCGCGTTTGGTCCCTAGTGTGTGGTCTCTGATGGTGTAGACTGGGAAGACTGATGGTTGCAAGTGCACTGGAGCTGAAGGAGGAAGCTCTGGACGCTAAGCGAGTCTTGGCTGAGCGCGGGGAAACTTGTGTAAATCTGAATGCAGCAAACTGCTCCCACATGAGCATCCTTGGACTGGGGCAACATGATTAATCCGCCCCAGGGAACGACCGGAGTTATGGAGCTGTGCGGAATTAGGAGCCGACTCCAGCTGAAAGGTTTGTGCGTGGTGACCTGGCGAGGCTGCTGGCTGAATATCCGGTAGCCATGGAAATGAGAGAGGCAGATGCCATGTTGGTTTTCCCGCATCCCTGGCTCCAGAGGAACACCAGCGGAGAGCGGATCAAGCTACTGTGTTCTGTGCACGTCGGATGGGAAGCGGTTAGCGAGACGAGCTAGTACCTCCGTTAAATTGGCAGCCGGGGAAAATCTGACTAGCCCTTAGTTCCAAAGGAGTCAGTCAGAGGGTTCTGTAGTAAAGACAGTGGTTCTGTATAGAACCTTAAACACTGGTTCTGTGTTGGGTGAAAAGCAGCTACAGCCGTGTCCAGTTCCTCCGGATGAAGGGAAAATGGTGGAACCTGAAAGTAGTCCGTTTGTTATTCGGGGACTGTTTAGCCTCGCAGCGCCCGCACGTGTCCCTCCACCATGTGCGGTGATTCCCTCCACTCAGATACTCCATGCCCTGAAGAAGATTCTTCCTTCCGCAGCAGCTTCTTTGCACCCTTTCTTTCCTGTTGATGATTATGAATGGGAGTCTATGGGAGAAACGAGGGATGAGTAAACAACACATAGAGGAGTGCGGGTCAGTATGTCTGTGGATTAGAGTCTGGGGATCTGCCTGGAGGGATCTTCTCTCTTCCTTTCATAGTTGATTCTCTCTCTCAAATACTCTCGCCCTTTTTCTTTTCTTCCTTCCTTCCTTCTTTCTTTCTTTTTCTTTCTCTTTTTTCTTTCTTTCCTTTTTTCTTTCCTTCCTTTTTTCTTTCTATCTTTCTTTTCCTTCTTTTTCTTTCTTTATTTCCTTCCTTCTTAATTTCTTTTTCTTTCTCTCTCACACCCTCTCTCTCTTCCAATCTTTTTTTTCTTCCTTTTTCTTCATCTCATGCTCCTTAACGATCCCTCACTCACATGCTCATTCTTTCGTGTGTTCACTTTTTCTTCTCTTTCTTTCTTTCTTTCTTCTCTGTCTTTCTTTCTTTCTTTTCCCCTCTGTTTCTGTTTTGGATTCTGTTCTGTTCTGTTCTCTCTCTCTCTCTCTCTCTCTCTCTCTGAAATGACTTTGTGTAGATCTCAGTCGTTTAACTCCTGTAGAATTTCAGAACGAGTGGAGTTCCCCTTCAGGTCTGTGGTATGTAGAGAACAGTAACGGCCCTGTGGATGTGACGGAGCTGCTACAGATGAGAGATGGCAGTATAGGATGATAAAGACGTGAGGCCGGCGGGGCTGGCTATGTTATCCTTACAGCTGCAGGCACAATACGACAGAGAGCCGCTTCAGACACGCGTCCCGGCAGATGAACTGTAGCTGGGACGAGGAGAAATCGTGTCGGGGTAATTATTCGCTAAACTGTCCCTTTGAAAGGAGAAAATCTGACACGTGTGAAACGCTGGCCTCGTATTACCACCTGTGAATATGTCATCAGCGCAGACTCACCGTAAAACCCCACCAGAGCTCGAGCCTCTCCGCATCACCCTGTCGGAATGTTGGCCAGAATGCTGGAGCGAGGGATATTTGAGTCAGAGTGTGGAGCGACGCCCAAGGCCAGACGTATCACTCTCGGCCCAGATGTCCCCGTATATAGTCTGCATTGTGTTGCGGTGTGCCACGCGCTTTATCGTGTTCGGCCTTCTACACTTTCCCCAAGTGGATCGGGGTATTGCTCCCGCGGCCAGCCTCCTTGTGCTGCGCTTATCTAAGCATATCGGGTTCTGTTCTGAACTGCTGCTCGCTCGGAGCCAAGCTCGGCCCCATTCAGCCCGTTGTGTGGTCCGGTGTTAGCTCACTGACAGGCACTAGTCAGCAGCACAATGGACCACCAACAGCACGAGGAGATGCCTACTCACTGCCAGGGAGCTCCAGCCAAACCACTGTATGAAGAAGCTTTGGGGAAGTCTGGGACCTGTATCTGGCGTGGACGCAGGACGGGAGGCTTTAATCCGCCACTGCCTGGTAGATTAGAAACCATCAAAGCCTCTGGGTGCGGATTAAGCTTAGTCTGAATGGAGTTCCAAAGACTCCCTGCTCACTGGAGCATTCCGACCGAGTGGGCGTTTGGCGGTGGAGCTTTGTTTCACTCTCACGATTGCAGGTGTGTTGGGAAGGAAAGATAAAGGTGACCAGGATCAATAGCTGATGATAAATTTAGACTGATATGATCAATATTTATTGAGCTACACATACAGAAGTCTGTCTCTCAGTATGGCGTCGGGCCGCCGTGTTTGCTAACCCAACACGCCAGACGTCTCGGTATGGAGCTGTAGAGGTTCCTAATGGAGTCCTGTGATAATCCATCCCATGTAGCTTGAACATCCTCACACAGTTCCTGCAGATGGTGCGGTAGGGGTGGAGGTGGGGGGACACCAGGTCTTCTGGACGTGTGACGACAGACCGTTCATCTCGGTGCTGACCACGGTGCCTCCACACACGGATTCGTTGGGCGTCTCCACCAAGACTAAAGTGGGACTCGTCACTGAAGATGACCCGCTGCCATTCCGAGTCACTCCATGACAGTCTGGTACGACACCACTGCAGTCTTTGGTGACGGTGACGTGGTGTTAAGGACAGTCGTGGTAACGGTCTGTGTGCATGTAGTCCTGTGTGGTGCAGCCGTCTGCCGATGCTTGACTAACAGGACGACTCATGGAGGACAGCACTGCTCGCTGGATGTCGGTAATGGTGGCCGTCCTTGAATCATCAGCATGTCTCACAACGTCAGACCTTCCCACCGAGTTTCCCTGCTGTCGGTTGGTTCCGTCTGGGTGCAGCTCTTTGTGCAGCTGCTCTGGTGCTGATGAGTGGATGTAGTGAACGAGGGAAGGTTCTGGATTAAATGATGATACAGTCATCTTTGTTTATGCTGCGGCGCTTCTTCAGTGTGCTGGTCCTGAGAACAGATGGCACTGTGCTGGCCACACCGTCCACAGCTGTGCTTCTCATATGACACGTGTGGCTCACTGGAGAGATGTTATTGTGAGGCGCTGCCAGCGGAGAGCTCTGGTGCTCTGATATCCGAGAGCATTATTTGATGTCTTTGGCATCAGAGATGACCAGCTAGCGAAGCGACTGTCCCACCCTCGTCCTTTCCAGCGGAAAAGTTTTTCGGCTCAGAGCGCTGGCTGGAAGGAATGTCTCGCAGTGTTGGGAATTCGGTGTGGACGCTCCAGCCGTTTCCTGCTGCCTCGTCTCGGCTCAGCTTCACTGTGCTTTGATTGAACGTGACTTGAATCGAGTCGCTGTTTCCCTTGTTGGATCAGAACTGGGGCCTGGTTGCCTTCTCGGGGCAGGAGTGAGCTATATTCTGCTCACTGAAATGGCTGAGGGGAAGCCACAGAACAGCGGAGGCACGCATTCCCAGACAAAGCGGCCCACTGGGTGGACAGAAATCCAGCTCCGTTGGAAGGGCTCGGCTGGAAGTGACGGAGCAGGGCTAGCTCTGAAGTTTGCCCGGAGCTGAAGGGCCCCTTTCCACCACATCAGCTGTCTGCGGTGATAGCCAGACACACAGGGCCTTGTGTCTGACGTGTGTTGATTCACAGATAGCCTCCCTGTCCAAAGTCTTGGTGAGGGCCATTCTTCGCATTCTTCCATGGAGCCTCTGTTCTTTGAGGATGACCTTCACACAATCTGTCCATCAGCAGAGCTCTGAGAGCCACCAGAGGAGCGGGGGATGTGAAAGGGGAAGGGGTTTACTTGTGCCTCGGTTGCCTTGCGTCCCTTTGAGCGAGGAGTATCTAGCAGGTTGTGGGAATTTAAGTGGCGAACTTTAAGTTGGGCTGGATGAGATTAAATTTTCCAAATCACAGACGGTTCTAATAGTTTTTAAGAACCTGAGATCTTCGGTAAAGTTTCACTCAGGTAAAAGTCCCTGCGTGCAAAAGTAATTGTCAACCCATTCAAGCTGCATGCTAATGTCTTACTTTAATTTTGCCCAGAAGGGAAGCTTTGTTCAGTCAACAAGTGAGGAACACAGCCTCTGATTGGCCAACAAGTGAGGAACACGACCTCTGATTGGCCAACAAGTGAGAAGCACAGCCTCTGATTGGTCAGCAAGTGGGGAACACGACCTCTGATTGGTCAACAAATGAGGAACTTAGCCCCGATGGGCCAAGTGAGATACACAGCCTCCAATTGGCCAACAAGTGAGGAACACTGGCTCCGATTGGCCAACAGGTGAGGAACACCGCCTCCGATTGGCCAACAAGTGAAGTACACTGCCTCCAATTGGCCAACAAGTGAGGAACACTGGCTCCGATTGGTCAACAGGTGAGGAATACAGCCTCCGATTGGCCAACAAGTGAGGAGCACGACCTCTGATTGGTCAGCAAGTGAGGAACACGACCTCTGATTGGTCAACAAGTGAGGAACACTAGCTCCGATTGGTCAACAGGTGAGGAACACGACCTCTGATTGGCCAACAGGTGAGGAACACCGCCTCTGTTTGGCCAACAAGTGAGGAGCACGACCTCTGATTGGTCAACAAATGAGGAACTTAGCCCCGATTGGCCAAGTGAGAAACACTGCCTCCAATTGGCCAACAAGTGAGGAACACGGCCTCAGACCTAGTGTCGATCAAAGATCACTAGAAGTCGTGGCCAGACCTGGGGTGGTCATGGTCATGGGGGTGGAGGTGGAGGTTAGGGAACCTGCCTGGCGACCGGTACAGGGTACCAGGGTACCAGCCTCACGACCGGTACAGGGAATCAACCTCGCGACAGGAGGGTCTCTGGTTCGATTGCCTGAACGAATAGTAATGACTGAAGTGCTCTTGAGCAGGACACCTAACCCCCAACTGCTCCCCGGGCACTTTGGATAGGACTCCCCACCGCTCGTGTGCGCTCTGCCCCCTAGTTTGAGTGTGCACTAGTGTGCACGTGTGTGAGGCGTGCGTCTGTGTTTCACTCCACAGCTGGGTTAAATGTGGAAGACAGAAGTTGTTGACTCGACCTGCTCCGGTTTTCTTTGGGAGCGTGGGCGAGTGCCCTGAGAAACGGACTGGAGTTCTATAGCACCATTTTCAAAACATGCAGCATCGCTCAGACCGGTCCCCAAGGACTGGGCAGGCGTTCTCCAAGCGTGGTCCGAGGAGGAAGTGGTTTAAGAGGAACAAGAGGCCAACTGGGGCTGGGTCCACTTCAGAGCCAAGCAGAGCCCCCTTGGGAGACAGCCGAGCTGTTTGATGTTGTCCAGCAAAAGCAGGTTCCCATGATCCCAGCTGCCGGCCCAGACTCTCAACAGCTGAATGAGAACCAGAGCACACGGAAGTGTTTTGAGTCCATCAAGAGTCCGGCTCGAACCTAAACGCCACATTCAGGCTGTTAAATCATCATAAAGCGTTTACTGTCCAGAGTCGAGCAGTAAAATGCGAAAGGGCTGTACGTCCGGCACGCTGAGCCAAAGCTCTGCACGGCTGCGAGTGACTTAATGTGACGTTATCGCATCTAAGCGGCGGGAGGGGGTGGGCGCTTTCATGTGACTGCCCTTCTCCCATGTGGATTAGACCCCATCCATTTTCAGTGGGCATAATAACCAAGATTGGAGAACAGGGTGGGAACGGGCCCTCTCAGCCTGGCTGCGATTTCACTGATAGCGACAATAGCAGCTAGATGAAAGGTGACTGGTCTACTTTGAAACCTCTGCACCTTTTTTCCGTGTGTTGATCTATCTCCTCGTGTAATCTGGGATCTGTCTCTGAACATATGATGTAATCTTTTGTCATCTCCACCTTAAGGGCCGCAAAAACAGTGTATGTAAACATTGCTCAACATTCGGGGGATTTGGAGACCTCTCTGGTGGAAACGTGTAACTGCATGAGGAAAAGCATTTTGTGTGGGTTGTGCTTCGGCCCCCTCCTCCTAGCAGATGGATCTGAAGATCAAAAGGGAGTACATAGAGACCCCAGTCGAAACCTGGTGTGGGTTATGTCATATGAGGATATGAGTTACTACTGCTGTCATCTGATCTTCATCTGCGTAATGCTGGCTTTGAGTGTGAGACCTACACGGTGGTGAGCTGCTTCTTGAGTCTATGTGTGATTAGTATGTTGTCGCCGTCGTCGGCTAACAGCTAGCACACAGCCCCCCGCTCTACTCAGATAAACCCACCACTCCACCAGTATTCAGCCTCTCCAGCACTAACAGCCCTCCACTCTACTCGAGTAAACAAAAATTGCTCTGTATTTATTTTAATTAATTGCACTGTTTAAATGTGGACATACATAAGGTATGTATTCCCAGATTGGGGCTACTCTGTATAAACCTTCATACCTCAGGTTAGAACTGGTTAACCAGTGCACACGCTGTACTATTACCCCCTAGCCTGCTGCGGAGCTATTACCCTCTAGCCTGCTGCGGAGCTATTACCCTCTAGCCTGCTGCGGAGCTAGCAGGCCTGATACATGAGGCGTAGCGTTGCTGTAACTGCCACAGCGCTCCGCGAGTAAAGTAGCTAGCCTAGAGGTTGAGATTTCCTCAGCTCCCCTTCCCTTGGACAAGACTTCAAATATTCACTGGTGGCGACTACCAAAGCCCTGCGGCACAAACAAATGGTGTTCGGGACTCGTTTCAGCCTAATGCTGTTTAGCCCCAACGGGTGTCTCAGCCCGCATCAGCCAATGAGAGTAGACTTCATGTGTCAAAGCAGCCTGTTTTATCCAAAGTGATTGACAGGTTGGAAAATGGCCACATGGAAATGAATTATGACTGTCTATGGTACATAAGCTCAGTATGTAGTAAAGTATATAGGGCCTCGTATTCATGACGTGTTCCTAAACCTGCAGAACTGTCCGCACCTTTGTGCCTGGAGTCGGAGAGTGTGGGTTCTGTTCAGACCCAGTCCTTAATAAGGGAACACTGGTGAATGTCAGAATCATGGAAAGTGCATGAGTGGCTTGTAGGAAGTGGGTTTCGGTCAAAGAGGCCTATGGGTCTTCACAGGCTGATCCCAGACCGGTGTACGGTGTACGGTTCACGGTGGTCCCTGCACTGGCCGCCTGCACGGTGATAATCCCTTTGCGATTGTTGGACGTCTCTGCCGCAGCCCGAGGTGTTTCTGGAGGTCTTGTAAACCCTGATCCGCTAACACGCCACAGCTAATTGAGGCGACACGTCCCCCCGTACCCGGCCACAGCTGAGGTCCAGGGATGTCATGCTCACACTAATCAACATCAACTGCCTGCAAATTGCCAACACATGCTGCCCGGTTAGTGCTGGAGGTGGGGCTCTGGGACCTGGCCGTAGCTGTGCAGGGAATGACGCGCCTTTCCCGACACCCTGGAACTGGAAAACACCCGTTTCAGGGTGGGTCGGCACACTTGGCCAGAAATGGAAAGTCTTTTTTCCTGGTGTGCTTATTTTCTGAGTTATGACTCACAGCTTTCAGGACACAAAGCGTGGCGTGCTGCTTCGAGGTTGGGCCGCGGTGGATTCACAGTTAGTTGGCTTTATGAAATGCACACCTGCTGAACGGTCCTATCACAACCTCGATCTCCAGCAGTTCCTCAAATATGTGGGTCATTCCGGTTCCAACTGCAGTCCTGCGGGAATAAACACCTTTAAAAAAAACCCGGAAAATTCAGATCTGAGATATTTATATTCTCATTTATTAAACGCAGTACGGTAATAGAGACCTTTTGAAGTATACAGCTCTGGAAATAAATCAGAACCCACTCCAGTTTCTTCTTAGATCAGTATCTCTACATGTACAGCACGTTCTTAGTGAGGAACCGAAGGTCGGGTTCTAGCTCTACTGGCAGATACAGTGAGCGTCTGGTTCATAAGAACAAGGTCCAGCAGTCAACACACAGGACAACACAGCTACAGACTGGCAGAGGGCCAAACCCACTCTCTACTGACCGTGATGAGCGCCCCCTCATTCCAATGTCCCTTACCCACCGTAAGATGACCTCAGGTGACCTACAGAGAGACTGGCGAGCGGTGGCTGGGGTGAACCGCACAGCGAGCATGGTTCTAAAAACAGGCTTCTGGAGGTCATTAGTGATTTTCTAAATACACAGATCTAATACAATATCTGATCTGGAGTTTGGGAGACATGGTTCCAGTAGTGTAGAGAATCAAACAGAACCAACACAAACCCAGAACCTGTACAGCTAGAGAACCTGATCAGGTACAGGTGGGCTCTTACATTATTCCAGAGCTGTATGTGTCTGAAACTGAGCGTCATGCCTTTCTAGCAGTTTTAGGTTCTACTGGGCGAAATGAGCCGAAACGGTCATTACTGAAACACACGGTTTCCGCGGTTGCCTGAGCCGGTTTGGTGTTTTTTATGAAAACTGGGTGAGTTTATGGAGGTGCAGCCTTTAAAGCTGGGTCCACCTCTCGTGTACTTGCTGGCGGTTTTAGATCCTGCGGATACTGAACTAAAATGGTCACTGCCGACAGATTATGTGCTCACGTAGTTGTTTTTCATGTTGTCAAGACCAATATGAGGAATTCATACAGGTGTAGCTGTTCAAAGCTGTGTGCTAGTCACGTGTTGCTAATGGTTCTGAGTTTGCCTTTAAATGAGCTAAAATTGTCAAATTCAGCAGAACAGTCATAACTGAAACTCATTCTCCGCAGTTAGGTAAACGTTTTCGTGCTTTATGGACAAATATGATGGTTATTCTGTGTACAGCTGTTTAAAGCAGTGTTTGCTGCGCATGTACCGGCTGGCGTGTTTTTGAGTTCGGCAAAATTGGCAATACCGAAACAGATTTTCAGTTATGTACATTTTTTGTGTTTTTGTGAAAAATATAATGATTTATTGCTTTTAAATCCAGTTAAAAGCTCAAAAATGGATCAAAATCAACCCTAACCATAGAAATTCAGTAATAGTAATTCATTCAGGAGGGAAACGAAAGTGAGCGGTGTGTACTAGTCATGTACTGACTGGCGTTTTTGAGCTCTGCTAATATTGTCACCGCTGTAACAGTGGTGATTTTGCAGTTGCTTAAAGCTGTATTTTGTTTTTCTGCTTGTGTTTGCTGGTCTCTTATCTGCTGGCAGTTGTAGGTTCTGGTCCACATGAGCTCAAATGGTCATTACCGAAACCGATTTTGCGGTTGCGTAAACCTTTGTGTGTATTTTATGGAAAACGGATGGATCTTGTATGTACAGCTTGGTGAAGTACCTGCCGCTGATGTGCTGGCTGGGGTTTGGAGTTCTGTGCTCAGGATGCCGAATCTGTCACCACCGAAACCTTTTTCATGTTTCCATGTAAAGCACAGTGGGCTTGCGCATGTACAGCTGTTCAGAACTGTGTTTGCTGGTCACGTATTCGCTGGCAGTTTTAGGTTTTAGTCTAAATGAGCTCAAATTGTCACGACCCAGCAGATTTTGCGCTTGCCTCTTTTGTGTTTTCGTGAAACATGGGATCATGTTGTGTGCCTGCTGGCGTCTTTGTGTTCTGCTCAAATTGCCGTTCCTGAAACACTGGGTAAAGTGATGATTGATTTGGAAGAAATGGATTGATCAGTCATTTGTTTTAATAAAATAGACGTAATTCAGGAATAGAGTCACTCAAAGCCAGATCAGTAAAAAGTCTGAGCTCCAGTTCTGAACTCCGGTTCAGTAGAATGGGTAATAGAATATTGTGGACCCCCGTATAGAATCCATTTCTGAAAGAATGAGAAATAGCCTTATGCTGACCTTACACCGAACGACTTTTCCGGCGATTTTACCGTCAAAGACTAATTTCCAATGTCGGAACAAAATCACGAGAGTCCTGCTAGAGTAGCTTTGTGTGTCATCTCGACCGTTCAGTGTAAGGGGGTCAGGACTGCAGGGTTAAGTCGGTCTGTGTCTCGTCCTGGCGTTCCGATAAAATCCGCTGTGTTTAATATTATCGTAAGTCTGTAAGTCTCGGCTCACGCAAATAGTGACGTGGACATTGTCGACAACCAATAGGAGAGCTCCTTTCAGCTCCAAACAGGAAGCCGTGAGCCAAGTACAGGAATGTCTGGCGAAGATTCGACATGGAGGGCTCGGAAACCGCTGTTCTCCTGGACTGTCGACATGGAGGAGAAGCTGGTGGAGCTGTGGAACATGAGTGCCTCTTTGACGTATCTTCCCATTCTACCACAACACAGTGGAAAAGAAAAATGGGTGGACAGAAATGGCTGAAGCTCTCGAAATCCCCGGGGCTAACACGAGCCCAAATCATGGGCCTGAGACGTCACAAACGTAAACACATCCGAGAGTTCATTAACGCGCAGAGATGTTCTGTAAACGGTCCGATTCTAAATCACGCACGGTTTAAAGCTGTGTTCGTTAGCCTATCTTGTAGCGAAGGCTAGTTATGCTATGCTAAAGCTAACTAGCTAGCTAGCTAGCTAGAACACTGCTGAATGGGGCTACAGTGTTTACTTTAGCCTACCAGCGAGCATGATGGGAAATACTCTCAAAACCTAGTTGCAGTCTTGTAAATAGTGACTCTGCAGGATTCCCAGTCTTTACAAAGTCATAGCCCGTGACTAATAGTCTGTGACGAGTCTGTGACGTGTCTTTAGATGTGAGAGGGGGACCTTAGTTTATGAAAAGTCTTCTGGTGTATGGTTAGCATGAGATCAGAACCCGTTTCGCTGATTTCATTTCTTTGTGAAAACGTGGCCCCAGATAGCTGCTGGAGATAACACCGCTACCGCCATCCTCCTGTTCGTAAAGGGCCTCGGGCGGTCGGGCCGCGCTGGGTGCTCACGACTGGGAACTGAGAAGCACTCCATCAGCCGGAGGGACTTCTGTTCTCCCAATTAGCGTCTCGCAGTTCCTGTCTTGATTTAGATTTACACAAACCCCCCCCACAAGGACCCCATAAATCTAACCTGCCCCGCTCGGTGAAGGCGAGTAAACACTGAAGGCGAGTCGCTCGTTCGCATGCGAGCAGATGAGCCCTTCTAATTTCATTAGCAGACGAGCGCGCTTCCGTCCCGTCGCCGGGCTGCGCCGCGTGAGATGGAAGCGGTACGTGCGAATGAAATGCGCGGGGCTTTAATGGCCTGATTTACAGGACCTGCTGAGTCGACTGCTCCTGCGGTCTGCCCGAGCTTCGGCCTGCTTCGGGTCCAGCTGGAGTCCGGCTCGTCTCGGTTCCGGACTTGATAGGAGAAACAGATGATCTTATTCTTGGCCGCGGTGACGCTACATCAACATCATTTATTTCGGTTTGGGTTGACTTCGTTCGTTGGAAGCCGACACTGAGGGGCATGTTCTGCGGAGTTCTCATGGACGTAAACCAGCAACACATTTATTTATACGGGCTGCACAGCGTGGTCCGGAGTCGAGCGGTGCCGCTTGTATTAGACACAAGCTCTTTAAACTTCCTCCTGACCCGGTTTCACCCCGAGTTGTCCGAGTTGTCAGGAGATATTTTTCCACGGATGTTAGAATATGATCCACATGCATCTGAGAATTCCTGAAACTGGAGTCCTAACAACCACCTGGAGGACCAGGTAGACCCATCACCACTGTCCTCATCTGATAACAGAACCTAAAAGCGTCCATCTTTGAGAGGGAGGAGAACCTCACGCTCCTTCCGATCTGAGAACATCGAGAGCTGGTCTGGTCCATCCTTCTTTGATGCTATGGAGGTCTAAAAGGAGGTGTAGCTGTTTAAGAAGACACACACCCACCAAGAAGCTGGTGCTGGTGCTCTCAGAACAATGGACTGACCACCCCAGAGTCCAGAACCTTAACACCGCTGAATGTGTTTGGGGTTATTTGGAAAAACCGGATACTTTGGAGGTGAGGAACTGAAAGTGGGTCTGGCTGGAAGTGAAATAAACGAAGGGTGGTCTCGGACCTCCACGCAGACCTGCATATGGTAAACAGGGATTAGCGCCGTCTGTGTTTGGAAGCTCGGCTGGAAGGATGACTAATATCCTGTTTTCCTGGTGCATCTGTCCAGCGTTTCATGTTCTGGGTTCTCCAGGTGGCAGAACACATGACCCATCAGCAGCGTTAGGGTTAGGAGTGCGGTGTTGTGGTCAGACCGGTTCTGACTGGGCCTCCTGCAGGTGGAGGTCTGCTGGAATGTGGATGAGCTTGGTCATCATGGTCCTGAGATGTTTAAACAGGGGGAGGTTGGTCCTCTGGTGACACTTGAACTGGGGTTATGGGGTCGAATCGCAGGTCACTGCTCTTGGAAGTCTTCATTGTCTCCCTCTTCTGCTTTCCTTCCTCTGTTCTTTTTCTTTCCCCTAGTTCTTCATCCGTCTTCTTTCTTTCTCTTTCTTCATTATTTTTATTGTTCTTGTTTCCTGTTCTTCCGTCCTATTATTATTCTACTTCCTGTTCTTTTTCTTCATTTCCTCTTTTATTCTTTTATCTTGTTCTAGTTCGTTCTTTCTTTCTTTCTATGTTGTCATTGCCGCTGTTGTTGCCTGTGTGATCTGGTGGTAGTGGTGGAGCTGTCACATCCTCCATCCTCCTCTTCACCCACCCTTATGGTGTGTACTCTTGTTGGTGGTGGTCATGATGGTGGTGGTGGTGGTGCTGTCACCCTCTTCTTCATCCAACCTTATGGTGTGTACTGTAATTGGTGGTGGTGGTGGTGATGGTGCTATCTCCTCCTCCTTCCTCTTCTTCATCCAACCTTATGGTGTGTACTGTAATTGGTGGTGGTGGTGGTGGTGATGGTGCTATCTCCTCCTCCTTCCTCTTCTTCACCCACCCTTATGGTGTGTACTCGTGTTGGTGGTGGTGCTGCGGTCTCCTCCTCCTTCCTCCTCTTCACCCACCCTTATGGTGTGTACACTTGGTGGTGGTCATGGTGGTAGTGGTGATGGTGGTGGTGGTGCTGCTGCTGCCTCCTCCTCCTTCCTCTTCCTCACCCACCCTTATGGCGTGTACTGTAAGCCTGGAAAGTGAGTGATCTGTTGTTGGTGCTGCCTCCTCCTCCCTCCTCCTCACCCACCCGTATGATGTGTACAGTAATGAAGGCTGTGAAGTGTGTGATCTGTTGGTGGTGCTGGTGATGCTGTCTCCTCCTCCTTCGTCTTCCTCACCCACCTTTTATGATGTGTACTGTAACTGGTGGTGGTGCTGCTGCTGGTGCTGCCTCCTCCCTTCTCCTCCTGTACTGTAATGAAGACAGAGAATTGTGTTGTTGTTGTTGCTGCTGCTGTTGGTGGTGGTGCTGGTGGTGGTAGTGGTGGTCCTGGTGTTGCTGGTGCAGCCTCCTCCTCCTCCCTCTTCCTCACCCACCCTTATGTTGTGTACTGTAATGAAAACAGAGAAGTGTGTGGTCTGTTGTTGGTAGTGCTGGTGGTGGTAGTGGTGGTCATGGTGTTGCTGGTGCTGCCTCCTGCTCCTCCTCCACCTCCTCTTCCTCACCCACCCTTATGTTGTGTACTGTAATGAAGACAGAGAAGTGTGTGCTGTGTTGTTGTTGTTGTTGTTGGTGGTGGTGGTGGTGGTGGTGGTGGTGGTGGTGGTGGTGGTGGTGCTGGTACCCCCCACTGTGTGCCACACGTTACCAGCCAACTACACCTGACTGCTTTCCCCATCGGACTCTAATGTCCTGGTCCTAACAGGGAGCGAGATCCTGACGGCACCGTATCAGTAACCTGGCCTGCCGAGTCCCTTCCCACGGGCTGTCCCCCCTCCTGGCCGGTCACTGCGGGCGTCCGCTCTGACCCGTACAGGCGGTGTATTCTGGGAGTGGTATGAAGTCAGGACTCTGGAGTTCAGTTTGCGTGATCCTTAGTCCTCATTAACATATCCAGTTTCTGGGATGCGTGATGTCATTTGGCCCGGAAAGCCACTGCCATGTCAACGGCTTCTTCTGGGCCGGAGCAGCAGTCAGCAAGCCAGGGAAACCAATCGCTCTGAAGGGGCTCCGCTGGCAGGCTGGCGCGCAGCGCAACCTTATCCGGGCGCATGTCTTCCCGGTAGATTTATGCTGATGACCACCATCGGTACGCCGGTCGCTTGGCATGCGCGGTGCTGGTGAACATCTGAGAAGCTTGCTGACTGCTCATTAACAAATCTTATTATTAGTCAGCCTCTGTTATCGGCACGCCATCTGTGCTTTTGGACCAGACCTCCTCTACCGAACCTCTCCGCTCGCCCAACAGCAGGAGATGACACGGCGTAGCCTGTTAGCTCTGGTTCCCGAGTGTTCGTGAAAGCATTCGAATGGAGGAAGAGCGGTTTGGGCTGATGTACGTTTAGCCGGAGTGACTGGAATGGTATCCATGCACTGTCTGAACCGTGCGGTTCTCTGGCTTAACTGAGCTGGTGGGGTTTAGACCTGTCCTGCTTTATCTGCCTTGTGATATTCTAGAACCATGAGCCCCAAGAGAGTCCCACAGCTTTAACAAACTGGTCTTATAATACAGGATTATGTTTTTGTCCATATTTAGGAATATATGATGCCTGAAACTGTCCATTCTATAACCAGTATGATGAAACACATGCACCAGAGGTCCGTCAGTGACCCGTATTCAAATAGGCATGCTAAGAAAAGACAGGGGGTCCTTGGTCCACTTCACCAGACCTCAGCAGAACCCTAGAACCCTAGAACTAGAAACTATTTTCCAATCATCTGTGCACACAGAGGAATCGGGCAACCGCATTTAACCCATCGGTGGAGGGATACACACACAAGGGGGCAGTGAGGACACGTGCCTAGCTCAAGGTCACTTCAGTTGTGTCCCATCGGTCAGGGAATCAAACCGGCGACCTTCAGGTCTACAGGAAGTGTGTGAGGATGTTCAAGCTGCATGGGATGGATTACCGCAGGACACCGTTGTGGACCTCTACAGCTCCATACCGAGACGTCTGGCATGTTGGGTTAGCAAATATGGCGGCCTCACACCATACTAAGAGACAGACTTCTCTTACCTACCCTTAATTCTAACGTCTGAACCAGCATTTGGCCGTGGTTGGTTTGGAAGGTACAGCAAATGCAGTTTACGGTGTAAGGCAGACTCTCTTATCCGTAGCAACTCATGGGTGATCATTTCTTACACAGGTAGCACCACTGTAGTGTTGGGGGTCCTGCCCAGGGACTCCTATTGGTATAGTGTAAGGTGGTTGCCTAGGTAGGGGATCCATTCTCCAGCATGGGTTACCCACTCCATCCTCCCTGATGCACATTGGCGCAGTGTTCCATTGCTGTACCACAGTTTCACGGTCCCGTGTTTCACCCCTAGTAGGATTAGCTACATAGCTAACATCAGTAGCAGTGCTCAGTCACCACCCATGACGTCTGAACGAATGCATTTACGGCTTATCTTTTATTTACACAAATAAACGAATGACTCTGGAGTTCGCTTAAGTAGAAGCAGTCATCTAAGATACAATAACTATACCCACAAATAAATGTGAGCAGGCAATTATGTGATTACTGTGACAGGCCCAGTGCTAACATGGAGGTGCTTAACGTGCATGACTCAAAGCTGGAGAACCTAAGCTCATGCCTGCTTCTTTGTGGTTGGTTGGTTTGTTCGTTTGAATGGTACCAGTCAGGTTGCAGGGACTCCACCAACAATGACGTACGCGATCCAGGAATGCAACGCATGGCTTCACTGGTCATGAAATCCCAGTCCCATCAGACTGAATCAGGGTCCATGCAGACCCAATGTTTGGAGACCCAATGGAGGTTCTGTCCTTTTGGTGCAGAGTCAACCACTAAAGAAAACTGATACACGGCGCCGAGGGTGGCGCACCAGGGTGTGCCAGGTGTGAACACACCCTAAAACAGCCCGGTGAGACTCTCAGTGTCTCAGGTTCAGCCTTCACAAGGCCTCTTCCTGTCCTAAATCCACTAATACGGTATCAGAATGCGGCCTGGGAGGCGCGTGAGCGTGCGCACAGCTGCAGCTGTTTTCTGCGAGTTTGGAAAAGTGGAATCTTCTGGAAGGCCTAATGGGAAGAGCAGAGCCGGGGGAGTGTGGATGTGTTTGCGAGATCGTTTCTAAGTCCCATTATATGTGATTAGCGTGGCCCTCGCTCGGCGAGAGAATTTTTTTTTCACTCGGGGTCCCATGTTTGTTTATAGCATGTGATCTCCACCAGTGGCATGCTGCTGCAACCCCCCAGTGCGCCGCTCGGAACATGGGGTTTTAATTAAGACCCGGTCCTCTCACAGGGCTTCTTAAATGGCCGCATTCATGCTAGCCCGGAGCCTAGCGAAGCCTAGCTCCTCTCAGGGAGCCTGAACAGAGACGCTGTTGTGCGGTGCTGGTGTAACTGCGTCAGCTCTCTCGGGGGGGCAAAAATGCGAGAAATGCCTCACACTAACTGCTAAGTATGTTTTCTGTGCTAGGAGTTTAAACCTGCAGGAGAGAGATTCAGCTTTCAGTGTTGCAAAGGCAAATTGGAAGTGATCTCAAGTTGAGAACTCCAGTCTGATCACACCTCTGAACTGTTGGGCTGGTATCTGATCTTTTTCAGGTATGTGTCTATCGGTAGGATAAATAGACTCATCACCTGGATTAAGATTAGAGAAATGAGCTTCACCAGACACTCCCCAGTGACTGAAACATGCCTAATGACGTGCAACACCTCCACCGGCACCAACACCACCAGCTGGGACTCGCATATCAAAGAATTGTGTAGTTGGTTCCAAAGTTCTCCAGGGAGAATTTCTCGAGACCAGGATTTTGCCCACCACTGGTAGACCCGTATGACCATATGCTTACATTCACCTGCTACTACCTTATATACACCTTAAACAAGTAACAGCTGCACCCAGAAGGAGGTGTGGGAGTGCGGTGGTGTTGGGAAGGAGGATAAAGGTGACCAGGATCAATAACTGATGATAAGTTTAGACTGATATGATCAATATTTATTGAGCTACACATACAGAAGTCTGTCTCTCAGTATGGTGGAGTCGGGCCGCCGTGTTTGCTAACCCAGCACGCCAGACGTCTCGGTATGGAGCTGTAGAGGTTCCTGATGGTGTCCTGTGATAA
This sequence comes from Prochilodus magdalenae, assembly GCA_024036415.1. Lineage (NCBI taxonomy): Eukaryota > Metazoa > Chordata > Actinopteri > Characiformes > Prochilodontidae > Prochilodus > Prochilodus magdalenae. The sequence goes on from JAMWET010006275.1 coordinate 128,125, forward strand.
TCCATCCCATGCAGCTTGAACATCCTCACACAGTTCCTGCAGATGGTGCGGTAGGGGTGGAGGTGGAGGGACACCAGGTCTTCCGGACGTGTGACACCAAACCGTCCATCTTGGTGCTGACCACGGTGCCTCCACACACGGATTCGTTGGGCGTCTCCACCAAGACTAAAGCGGGACTCGTCACTGAAGATGACCCGCTGCCATTCTGAGTCACTCCATGACAGTCTGGTACGACACCACTGCAGTCTTTGGTGACGGTGACGTGGTGTTAAGGACAGTCGTGGTAACGGTCTGTGTGCATGTAGTCCTGCGTGGTGCAGCCGTCTGCCGATGGTGCTGCACTAACAGGATGACCCATGGAGGACACCACTGCTCGCTGGATGTCTGTTGGGTCAGTCAGGTACAGCGTTAAGGCCCGTCCTTGTGGTTGAGTGTGAAACCTGAATCATCAGCATGTCTAACAATGTCTAACCCGCCCACCAAGTTTCATTCCTGTTGGTTGGATCATTCTGGGGGCAGCTATTCTTTTGCCCGTGAGTGTATTTACATTACTGCAGGCAGAAATGGGATTCTGGGCACACTGGGAATGTTATCCGGAAATGATTCATATACCAGTTGAGCATGAAGCCGCTCGGATGGTTCGTTTTCCCCTGCAGAGATCAAGAGCCCCTTGAGCTCAGCATTGTTTAGCTTCCAATAGAGAGCTTTGTTGGTGGTGCTCCAAACGGGCTGCTCCGAGGAGATGGCTACATGTGTCAAAAGCAGCAGTGATAGAAAGCGTGCTCTGTAGGCGCCTGATCTGGCGCCCCGCTCTCACCCTCGGGCCGGACGGCCTTTTCACCTCGTCACCGTCAGCCGGTCTTGGCTTGGACGTCCGTGACTCCTCGTACGGCTGCCAGTCAGAGGGAGAGCTCCGGCGTTCCTGGCTCTCCTGATGATATTTCCATGCGAGCTGCTCCGCGGCACCAAATCCTGAGCTGCAGCGCTTTCATAAGTCATCATAATGGCTGTATTTTGCTTAAATCCGCTGTCAGAACGTGATATCCCACGAGCAGAGCGTTTGAGCAGACCTGAAACGCAAGAGCAAGCAAGAAGGGAGGGCAGAGAAACGAAGGCACGGGAGGAGGGACGAGGCGAGGCACAGCTGTACTTACAGCTGCACGTTGGGCCCACAGCAGACCGGGCTCTTTATGGGCTTGATTGGTCACATCTGGCATCATTACTCCCATATTTAGGCCGCGAAATGGAGGGGCAGGACCTCCTTTACCGGGGCTGCTCCTCCAGCCAGGATGCAAGCTTTAACGTGCGAGAATCTACCTCTGGTGGAGCAGATATCCATCAGTGGGCCTTGATAAGTCCCAACCCTTGGGCTCCTATTCAACGGCGATGGTTATCTGATCCAGATGGAGATAGTGGCCCTTGTTGTTTCTCTCCTCAGCTAGCACCGTTGGCCTGAACTAGCATGACCTTCTGATGACACAAAGGTCCCTGGCTCTGATTGGTCTTCAGTCACTGGCACAGCGACACAAGCCCGAGCGCGAAAGGCGATACCTTGCAGACAAAGGCCTTGGCCAGAGTCCCCGCTCCCTCGGAGGAGCGAGCGAGTCTGAGAATGGACAGAGCGGTGCTAGTGGACCGTGGTGCTGACCCGGGCCTGGTAACCGAGACGGGGAGAGAGCGGGGCAAAAAAAGACGGGAAGAAAGAAGGGCTTTGAAAACGTTTGAGAGCGAGAGGGAAAGAAAGAGAGCGAGGCTTTGTAGAAAGAAGGTCTGAGCCAACTCCATGGCTGTGCATCCACCCAACCCCCCCACCCGTCCTCACCCCTCCCCTCCCCTCCCCCAGAGGAACACCGTTTCCTGCCTTGATTCTCCGCTGAAATCAGATTCCAGACCTTTTGCTTGGGCCTTGTTTTTCTTGGCATGAGCCGTGCACAGACACTCGCAGAGAACCTCCAGAGCTCCCACGGGCTTCTTCTCCTTCTCCCGTCTTTTTCCAGCCTCCTCTCCACCATTTATCATTGGTTTGTAGAAATGTAAAAACAGTGTCCGTAGCTTTTTCCTCTGGAGCTGGCATCCAAACGGCAAATGGGGGGCCGATAAAGATGTGTGAAGTGTGGAGGTGAGGCCCGCTAGGTTAAGCTGGATCCAACTAGCGGCGGTTTCCGGGCCGTTTTTGGCGCCGGTCTGAAAACCCCGTCCGATAACTCAGCGTTGTTTTCAACAACACTTCACCCGGAATGCTGCTGCTGAAGATATATGAATGGAGTGAAATCCGGCCTTGTTTGTTTATTGGAAGCGTTAGCATTTTTATGTGGACTGCTCCAGTGTGGACGGCTAATTAGGTCATCCCGAGAGATGCCGTTAACAAGCATTAAAGACACACGTCCACAGAAAACGTGCTCGCGATGCCAGCAGTGGAAAAAGGTTTGCGTCATCTGTTTCTAGAATTAAAACAAGACTGGGCAAGCCTGGCTCTCCGGGATCGCCATCGGCTGCGTGGCGTTGTCACTCTCAGGCGTCTGTTATAGGATATAGCCGCACCCAGAAGGAGGTGTGGGAGTGCGGTGGTGTTGGGAAGGAAGATAAAGGTGACCAGGATCAATAACTGATGATAAATTTAGACTGATATGATCAATATTTATTGAGCTACACATACAGAAGTCTGTCTCTCAGTATGGCGTCGGGCCGCCGTGTTTGCTAACCCAACACGCCAGACGTCTCGGTATGGAGCTGTAGAGGTTCCTGATGGAGTCCTGTGATAATCCATCCCATGCAACTTGAACATCCTCACACAGTTCCTGCAGATGGTGCGGTAGGGGTGGAGCTGGAGTGACACCAGGTCTTCCCAGACCGTTCATCTTGGTGCTGACCACGGTGCCTCCACACACGGGTTCGTTGGGCGTCTCCACCAAGACTAAAGCGGGACTCGTCACTGAAGATGACCCGCTGCCGTTCTGTACGTCCAGCATAGCGGCCTCCAACTGGTCTCCTGCTACGGACACGGTAGCCGTAATATGTCAGGGCAGTTATAGAAGCTGTGGTGGCCGGTCCAGTCCACCTGGCTGTGTCTAACCATTGATGCCTGATCTCTTCTGTGGCCTGGACAGAGGGGTTTTGGGGGGAACGGTCCTTTTTGTCTTTCTGCTGCTCGCGGGCATTCCATGTATGCCACAATGCCAAGACTTGGGTTAGTCCAGTCGTGTGGTTGTGTGTGCTAGTCTCAGACCAAATTTGCAACAGGGCAGTCTGGTCTAGTCCAGGTTTAGGCTTAACCTGGCACTGTGAGCGATCTTACAGGGCAGTATGCTACCCGCGGCCGGCCATGCGTATGTCCTGGTCAGTGTGTTTGTAGTCGGTGTTGACATACCAGCCGGCTCCGCCTCTCTCTCCCTGCAGCCACCGCAGTGGCAAAATGGCCACCTTTGTATTTGGAAGGCCGTAAAAAGGTGCTCTGTTTGAGAGGCGAGTCAGCGACTCGGACGCCGAGGGTGTCTTATTTACACGGACTGAAAAGTCAGTGTGGGTTTCTCGGCGGAGGGAGGGAGGGGGGAGAGCGCAAGGGGGAGCGGAACAGGCCGTGCTCATCAGGAAAGTTAAACAGTCCCATATTTTAGAGGGAGAGAGCGAGGGAGAGGAGAGGAACTGATCCGGTCTGCGATTGGTTATCAAACCCCCCGTATGTGGCGAGCGCAGAACCCACCTTCTCCCCTCCCCCGCGGATACGCTGAACATCCAGCTCCTCAGTCTTGGGTTCGGAGTTCTGGTTATCTACGGCTCCTTGGCCCGGCTCCTTTCGGACACCATCCCACACCCTCCCCTAAGCAACCGCCCCCATCCCCTTACCTACAGCAGAGCTTAAATGAACTCCATATGAGCATCTGCCGGGGCTGCGCGTTAGCGAATCGAAAAATTAGCCGAGTGTTTGGCTCGCTGCTCCGTACGGCTCATGCGATGTTTTCCATTGTTTTCCGAGCCCACGGTTTAGTCTGAGGGGAAGCTGAGTGTGGGGGGTTCGTGGTTGCGTCACGTCGTCTGCCCGGCCTGCCGGTTGAGTTATCACACAATTACAGCTGTTTATAAATAGACAGGGCTTGTAAAATCCTCCTCGATTTGGCCGGCACTCGGAGTCAGACGACCTGTAGCTGTGGGGGAGGGAGAGAGAGAGGGGGAGAGAGAGGGAGAGAGGGGGAATATCAGACCAGAAGAAAAACAGAAATAAATCTTTCGCTCGGGTTCTTCTGTTCCGCCTGCTGTACAGCCGCTAATGGCTCGGACGCCATCATTAACGCTCGTGGCTGTTGCCGCTGCTTGTTTTCTCTCCGGGCGACAGTCTTCCCTGTCTTCCGAAGGGATATTAGTCCTGGAAGGAGACGCGG
>JAMWET010006275.1:140000-150917 GCA_024036415.1 Prochilodus magdalenae
TGATGTGGGTGGTGGATCATTCTCAGCACTGCAGTGACACTGACGTGGTGGTGGTGTGTTAGTGTGGGTGGTGCTGGTGTGAGTGGATCAGACACAGCAGTGCTGCTGGAGTGTTGAGACACTGGGTCCACTCACTGTCCACTCTATTAGACACTCCTACCTTGCTGCTCCACCTTGTAGATGGACAGTCAGAGAGGATAGCTCATCTGCTGCTGCACAGTGCAGTGTTGTGCGTCTCTAGTCCTTCATCAGTGGACACAGGACGCTGCCCCACAGGACGCTGCCCCACAGGACGCTGCCCCACAGGACGCTGCCCCACAGGACACTGCCGAGTTGGATAGTGTTGGTGGGTGGACGATTCTCAGTCCAGTAGTGACACTGAGGTGTCCAGCAGCACTGCTGTGTCTGATCCACTCACACCAGCACCACACACACTAACACACCACCACCACGTCAGTGTCACTGCAGTGCTGATCCACCACCCACATCATACCTGCTCTGTGGTGGTCCTGTGGGGGTCCTGACCATTGAAGAACAGGGTAATACAGTACACAGAGAAACAGATGGACTACAGTCTGGACCTGTACACCTACAGAGTGTCCTGTACGGTCAGTGGAGCTGATAAGACTGATTAAGAGGTGGTTTTAATGTTATGGCTGATCTCTCACACAGAGAGAGAGAGAGCTAGCCGTGCTGCTCTCCATATGGAGTCCGGTAAGGGTTTTATGTTCCTCCGCTGAATTGTATTTGTTATGAGAAGGAGTCTATGAATAGTGTGAGGTTTGGTGGTGGCTATCTCCACGTACCGTGCTCCTTCCCGGCTCTTTAAAGTGGACCGTATTTCTTTCAGGAGAAGCCGTATTCCCATCGCGCTCTGAGAAAGGCTGGCCGCACCGTAGGCCTGTTTTATAGGCGGGCTCTGGATTTAGAAAGTGCCGTCGGTGTGTTTATTGGAGCCGTGACGCCGCAGCCTATGAATCCAGGCACACTGCATAAAGCCTCACATTGCACTCTGTGGCACGTCCAAACCTCAGTGTACCTCGCCCAGACCCTTATTCCCTTCCCCCCCTCCCTCTCTCGTCCCAACCATCCCGTACAGCTAGTCGGCTCTTACGTCATTGAGAGGTATTAGGGCAATCGGCTCTCTCTGGGCGAAATTCGGCTCCGTGCTGTTTAGGAATGTTCGCAAATCCGTGTGTTTAGCTAAACGTTGGTAGATTAGCCCAGGTTGACTTTAAACATCCTCGCGGACGCAGGGCTGCGTTTAGCCCTACCTAATTGTGTTTACAGGAGGCAGGCTTGCCTGCGGTGGAGGGAACTCTGGGGGTAGCAGTAGGGTGGGATGCAAACGACAGAACACAGGCACATCTGGGCTTGTTCGTTTTCTGGGCCACCAGGGTGACGGCTAAGGCCTGCGGCTGCCTGGATGCAGCATCCCGGCTCGGGACGAGGTCTGTCGGGCCATGTGTGGTAGGAGGGCGGGTTCGTTTGGTCCACATCTGTTGGAAATCGGAAGAAAGACGGATTCAGGATTGAGATTTTTAGGCTTGTTTGAGAGCTGGAGAGCGACGGCCGAGGTGCACGGAGACTCGGAGGGAGGGGGGTGTGCTGTTTGTGTGCCAGCAGTCAGGAAGGAGTGAATAATATGCCAAGCGGTGCAGATAGTGGATAATTAACTCCCTCTAGCCAGGACCATCTGCTGTCCTGATGGGCTGCAGTTTAGCCAGAACCACCCTCTCTGTTCCCGGCTGTCTTGCTCTGGCTCTGCCTCTTCCCACAAATTTGATGTTGAAGCCCAGCACGGTCCAGGGGTCGTGTCAGCCGAGCGCGTATATCTCTCAGACCGGTCAGCTGGCCTTCGCTACATTCACAGTCAGTTTCGCCGCTGATTGACAGCGCACTTACGTTCACTGGTTTGCTGGTCATGTTTTTCCACCGGCTGCCTGCACAGACTAGCACTTTTGATTTCCACGAACTGGGCTTCCAAACCTCCACGCGGCTCTATTTCGGGAACAAAGGCGGTAATTTACCGCAGGGCCGAGTATATGGACTCTGGAGGCCGGCGGAGACCGAAGAGATGCAGGGTTACTCCAGAAAAACGGCGGTGGCACAGAACAAGCGGCGGCGGTTGATGTCTTTGGCTGGGTTTGGAATGCGTCTCTCTCCCTCTCTGTCTGGTGTTCCCTGCGGGGAGCCGGTGCACAAAGCCTTGGAGCAGGAGGACCTGAGACACTGGTAGGCATTTGCTTGAAGGGAGGAGCAGCTATTGATGGATCTCTGAGTATTCTGGAGGGAGCACAGACGTATCAGTGTGGGAACGAGCGGAGTGTGATCTTCCTCTTCTTCCCCCTTCTTGGGGGGCAGTGGTGGGAGGTTAGGGAACCAGCCTTGTGGCCGGAGGGTCTGTGGTTCGACTCAAGTGCCTTAAGCGAGGCACCTAACCCCCAACTGCTCCCTGGGTGCTCACTGCTACGGCAAGTGTGCTCACTGCCCCCTAGAGTGTGTGTGGGTGTTGCACTTCACGGATGAGTTCAGTGCAGAAGGCCAATCCCTCTGTGTGGAAACACACCTGGCTCTGAACCCTTCTCAGAGAACGGCTGGCCTCACGTGGTGCTGACGGCGCGTTCCTCAACATTGCCCGGCAGATGAGAATGTGACGGGTTGATGTGAGGTGCTTGGTATTGGTAAGCCTCTTAACAGTGTGTTGAAGCAGACGCCGTCGCTGACTATATAAAATAATCTCTGCTGTTGTATAATAATCTCGTTATTGTATTTTAGAGCTGCTCTGTAAGGGAGTAAGGTAAACAGTTCAACCACTCGAGATCACCATGACTCTTCCCGTGTTGATTACTGGCATTAAGGCCGTTAAATATGCAAATGAGGCAGTTATCTCTATTTAAATATGGCTCCAAATTCTCGTTTCATTTTGCTGACCTATTGGAATCAGCGGTTTGTACAGAGAGAGGAAGTTTGGATCTCGTACCGCTGCCATAATAAAGGCCCCACAAAGCGAAACTAAGGAGTGTCCGAGCATGTCACATGACCCATCTGAACCAATCACGTTCTCAGAAATCTGCACCAGTCGATGAGGATTCATGCTTGGGTTTCTTGTAGCACGACGGGTTACTGTACAAATGAAGGGGCTATATTTGATCTGACGAGAGAGAGAGAGAGAGAGAGAGAGAAACAGGGAGAGGGGGAGAGAGAGAGAGAGAGAGAGAGAGAGAGAGAGAGAGAGAGGGAGAGAGAGGGAAACGGAGAGAGAGAGAGGGAGAGAGAGGGAAACAGAGAGATAGAGAGGGAAACAGAGAGATAGAGAGGGAGAGAGAGAGACAGAAACAGAGAGGGAGAGAGAGAGACAGAAACAGAGAGAGAGGGAGAGAGAGACAGAAACAGAGAGAGAGAGAGAGAGAGAGAGACAGAAACAGAGAGAGAGAGAAACAGAGAGAGAGGGAAAAAGAGAGAAAAAGGGGGGAGGAGAGGGGGAGAGAGAGAGAGATAGAGGAAGAGACAGAGAAATGGGGGGAGAGAGAGAGAGAGAGAGAGAGAGAGAGAGAGAGAGAGAAAGGGGGGAGAGAGAGAGAGAGACAGAGAGAGAGTGAGAGAGAAACAGAGAGAGAAACAGGGAGAGGGGGAGAGAGAGAGATAGTGGGGGAGAGAGAGAGAGGGAGAGAGAGACATAGAGACGGCGAGGGAGGGAGAGAGAGAGAAATGGGGAGAGAGAGAGAGAGACAAAGAGAGAAATGGGGAGAGAGAGAGAGAGAGAGAGAGAGGGAGAGAGACAGAGAGAGAGGGAGAGAGACTGAGAGGTGACTGCGGTGACTTGACGGGACGTTCATCCGCAACACCCAGAATCTGGATCCGGTATCAGCGGTACCTCTGATACTGCCGGTGCCGGCCGACTGCGGGCTTCTGTTCTAGCTGTAGTTGTTCAGAGATCCCGCATCGTCGCCCGGTTTGCGAGGAACGGGCTTCGGCCCGAGGCAGGATTCGAGACGATGGGAGAAACGTCAAAGCGTTCTGCTCAAACGAGCCGCTGCGTCGGCCCGGGAGATTCCCTGAGCCTGTTCGCAGACTCCGTCAGCAGTGCGCTCGCAGCGCGGTGGTTAGTTCAATGTCGGACGTGCCTGTCAGAGTCTCGCCTCATCGAGGCGGCAAGGCGCTGACGGAACTGCTGAGCTCACCATGTGTCGGTTCCCTTCACGAGCCGCGTCTGCTGGAGCGGTGGGGCCGGTTAGCCGGGCGGGGTGGTGTTGGGTTTACTTTACTAATGGAGTGTCTCTCGTTAGGATGCTTTGTTGAAGTGGCCTCACTGAGGTCCTGGGCCTTTGCCTCGTCTTTGATGTCCTGACCTTCAGCCTGTGCCAAGTCTGCGAAGGGGGAGCCTCCGCCTCTCGTGTACACAGGCTGGCCGTCTTCTGGCTGGCTTTGTCTCTTATCTGTCCTTTTACCTGCAGCGCTCTCCTTCTCTCTGACCTTATAAAATGAGCTGGATCTCCTCCAAGTCAGAGGCTTCCTTCAACCCCACCCCCCCCACCCACGACTCCCTCATCCCGAATGATCCCAGATTGCTGTAGCTGTGCCAGAACTCAGCTATGACTTTCTTATTCAATTACAAAGGAGAGAGGGAGAGCGGATGGATGGGGTGGGGCCGGGGGGGACCAGGACCCGCTAATCCCAGCCTCACCCTATCAGCCTCGGGGGTTGAGACGGTGACTCCTGCCCCCCCGGGGAGGGGGGAATGCCTTTTATTTCCTCCCTGCTGAGCTGCCTTCAAAGGCGGCATGGGCCCCGGTGCACACCCCTGCTTTCATTAGCCAGGAGATTAGCGCTAATCTGTACTAGTGCACCTGACATTCACCCCCCACACACAAACCCTGCCCCTCCACGCTCCTGGTTTGGTAATCTGGGGGTAAACGGTGGGCTTAATGCAGCTGCAAAGGAGTGCGCCATGAACCTGATCTTGGTGGGGGGTTAATTTGTTAATTAGCAGAGAGGAAGAGGGGGGTGACAGGAAGAGGGGGGTGAGAGGAAGAGGGGGGTGTAGTCGGGTTCTGACGAGTCAGATGTCAGTGGTCTTGTTGGTTCTGTCCAGCAGATGTGTCATAAACTGCTGTATGATGGAATGGTTGTGATGTAGGCCGGGTCATTAGGAGGATTAGGAGGGGTGATGTATCTCTGGCTTCCCTGTAATATGGCTGTAACAACTGCGACTACTCTCACTGATTAATCTCTCGATTATTAAAGCGAATAATCGTTTCAAATTACCCGGGATTAGAATCTAGCAATTACTGAATCAAATTATCGATAATCCGGATTATAGTTTGCTTCAGTATCATATAAATCCTGTGTTGCTATCAGCTTTTAAACCTGATCAATTAATCAATCAAATAATCGATTATTCGGATTATTGGTTGTTCAAACACCATATAGTGTATGTTGCAACCAGGTTTTAAATCTATTAAATATTGGAGCAATTAATCGATTATTTGGGATATAGATTGTTCGATTACCAAACAACTCTTAGGTAGCTATCTGCTTTTCAAATCTTATCAATTAGTCAATCAAATAATCGATTATTCGGATTATTGGTTGCTCGAGTACCATATAACTGTTATGTTGCTACCAGGTTTTAAATCTATTAAATATGGGAGCTCGGTTTATAGATTGCTCCAGTACCATAAATCCTGTGTTGCTATCAGCTTTTAAACTCCATCAGTGAATTAATCGAATAATCGATTATTCGGGTTATTGGTTGCCTGAGTAGCATATAGTTTGTTTTGCAACCAGATTTTAAATCTATTTAATGTTGGAGCAATCAATCAATTATTTGGGTTATTGATTGCTTGATTACCATCTAACTATCAGGTTTTTAATGTATCAGTTTATAAAGCAACTAATCGATTATTCGGATTATTGATCGATTGTTTACCGGAATAGTTCTTAGGTAGCTCTCGGCTTTCAGATCCATTGATTGTTGGAGCAAATAGACTTTAGCATCTTCTGTTAGCATCTTCTGTTAGCATCTTCTGTTAGCATCTTCTGACGCCATGTCTTTGGACTGTCGGAGGAAACCGGAGCAAACTCCACCCAGACGGTACCCTGGACGCCCCAGCAGGGTTTTAAACCCAGACCCAGCTTTTAGCAATGTGCAAGTTTTCCAGCTAGCACTGTCACTAAAGTAATGCGAGTCTGCTACACCTTCCGCTACACCTTCCGTTCGTAGTTGACCAGCGTAGCGTGTTGGGTCGAGCCTTAAATTTCACCCCACCCCAGAAGTTCACGTAATTACCTTCCGTTCCGCTTAATCACCCCTGCAGAACCGTTCTGAGCTCCTGCCGTTCCAGCGCTAACCACGCTAGAGCCGAGGCTGGGTCTGGGCACATGGTCTGATCCGACGGAATAGTGAGTTCGGAGTAATTAGCGACTCTGTCTTTTAGTCTTAATACAGTCCTACCGGTGTTAATCACGAGTGCGTCCCAGCGGGGGGCGCTGGGCTCGTCTCTAATGAGCGAGCTGGTGTTATTCGCTCCGCTCTGGGTGAAGCATTCCTTTCCGCCGTGACAGGTTGAGCTATGGAGCTCCATCTCTCTGCTCATCGCACTCATGCGCTTTCATGTTTAACGAGGCAGGTCGACCCCTGACCAGCCGGGACAAGCCCACATTTGCCCTGGGCTAATGGGGGCCGGTGGGCTTTTTAAACTCGCCGAGCGAGCTGAGCGCCAGCGAGAAGGACATATTTGCTTTGGAAGCTTTGGGGAAGTTTTCTCTGAAGTGCTAGCGTCGGGTTCTCCGGCCTGAGTAAATGTTTGCTCTCGGAACAGTAGTGCAGACGTGCGCGACGTCCGTCGCCCATTATTTCTACATTAGCCCTCTTGTTTTCCCGAACGTGTGTTTTCTCCCAGTGAACTGCTGTCAGTTACAGCGCCGGCCTCTCGTTCCGCTGCTCCTGCGGTCTCCTGTCAGGGATGTGACGGTGAAAGTTTAAGTGAGAAGTATGGCTCGTCGTTTCTGCCGAGTGTCGTGTATCATTAACCGCCATCGCTAGGAGAAATGCTTAACATCAGAGGCGTCGCTGTTGCAGGAGCTGTTATGTGGAGTTAAAGTGTAACCTCAGGCCGACCGGTAGACTGCGCCGGATATGGTGGCTTACACGGCGTTGACTTTGGAAGCGTGCGGCCTGGAAATGCGCAGCGAAGCGGCTCCTCTGGGTTTGCTTCTTCCCAGACCTGCCAGGCACACGAGATCACTGTATCAGAATTTCCAAATGGTGGTCTAATCTCAGCAAAGGCAGCTCCCTCCGACACTACCGTCACGCGGTCCGGCTTGGTCCTGACGTGCACTGTCTGAGGGCTGTTTCCTGTCTGAGGGTTTCAGGAACGGGAAGCTGCGTGAGCTTTACAAACCTCAACTCCGACTGAGCTTTTGAGCCAGAACTAGCCGAGCCAAACTCACCTGGAGCCACCAGATTCGGGAACAGTTTTAACCCTGGAGCTGTCAGACTGGTCACACTGACGGCACCCACCAGAACACCGTTACTGATGTAGGCCTGACCATTCCAGCAACCGCACACAGGGCTCCAATAGCCCACAGGCTGTAAGAACTTCCACTTACTCAAGACCTCTTTACCTGAACTTAACCCTAACCAGACCTCTATACTTGACTTGGACTTGAGCTAGACCTTTAGCTAGACCTCTGTACTTGACTTATAGTTTAACTTGACCTCTATACTCAAACTAAACCTTTAACCAGACCTCTGTATTCAAACTACACCTTCATATATACCTCTATACTCAAACTAGACCTTTAACTAGACCTCTATACTCAAACTAGACCTTTAACTAGACCTCTATACTCAAACTAGTCCTTTAAATATACCTCTGTACTCAAACTAGTCCTTTAACTAGACCTCTATACTCAAACTAGACCTTTAACTAGACCTCTATACTCAAACTAGACCTTTAACCAGACCTCTGTATTCAAACTACACCTTCATATATACCTCTATACTCAAACTAGACCTTTAACTAGACCTCTATACTCAAACTAGTCCTTTAAATATACCTCTGTACTCAAACTAGTCCTTTAACTAGACCTCTATACTCAAACTAGACCTTTAACTAGACCTCTATACTCGAACTAGACCTTTAACCAGCCCTCTGTATTCAAACTACACCTTCATATATACCTCTATATTCAAACTGGACCTTTAACTAGACCACTAGTCTCAAACTAGACCTTTAACCAGACCTCTGTATTCAAACTACACCTTCATATATACCTCTATACTCAAACTAGACCTTTAAATATACCTCTATACTCAAACTAGTCCTTTAACTAGACCACTATTCTCAAACTAGTCCTCTACACTCAAACTAGTCCTTTAACTAGTCCTCTCTACTCAAACTAGACCTTTAACTAGACCTCTATACTCAAACTAGTCCTCTCTACTCAAACTAGACCTTTAACTAGACCTCTATACTCAAACTAGTCCTCTCTACTCAAACAAGACCTTTAACTAGACCTCTACACGCAAACTAGTCCTTTAACTAGATCTCTATACTCAAACTAGTACTTTAAGTAGACCTCTATACTCAAACTAGACCTTTAACTAGACCTCTACACTCAAACTAGTCCTTTAACTAGTCCTCTCTACTCAAACTAGACCTTGATTTAGATCTCTATACTCAAACTAGACCTTTAAGTAGACCTCTGTACTCGAACTAGACCTTTAACTAGACCTCTATACTCAAACTAGTCCTTTAAGTAGACCTCTATACTTAAACTAGACCTTTAACTAGACCTCTATACTCAAACTAGACCTTTAAGTAGACCTCTGTACTCGAACTAGACCTTTAACTAGACCTCTATACTCAAACTAGTCCTTTAACTAGACCTCTATACTCAAACTAGACCTTTAAGTAGACCTCTGTACTCGAACTAGACCTTTAACTAGACCTCTATACTCAAACTAGTCCTTTAACTAGACCTCTATACTCGAACTAGACCTTTAACTAGATCTCTATACTCAAACTAGACCTTTAACTAGATCTCTAAATTTAAACTAGTCCTTTAACTAAACCTCTATACTCGAACAAGACCTTTAACTAGACCTCTATACTCAGACTACACCTTTAACTAGTCCTCTATATTTAAACTAGACCTTTAACTAGACCTCTATACACAAACTAGACCTTTAACTAGACCTCTATACTCAAATTAGTCCTTTAACTAGACCTCTGTACTCGAACAAGACCTTTAACTAGACCTCTATACTCAAACTAGTCCTTTAACTAGACCTCTATACTCGAACTAGACCTTTAACTAGACCTCTATACTTAAACTAGACCTTTAACTAGACCTCTATACTCAAACTAGTCCTTTAACTAGACCTCTATACTCGAACAAGACCTTTAACTAGTCCTCTATACTCGAACTAGACCTTTAACTAGACCTCTATACTCAAACTAGTCCTTTAACTAGACCTCTATACTCAAACTAGACCTTTAACTAGACCTCTATACTCAAACTAGACCTTTAACTAGATCTCTACATTTAAACTAGTCCTCTATACTCGAACTAGACCTTTAACTAGTCCTCTCTACTCGAACTAGTCCTTTAACTAGACCTCTATACTCGAACTAGTCCTTTAACTAGTCCTCTCTACTCAGACTACACCTTTAACTAGTCATCTTTACTTAAACTAGACCTTTAACTAGTCCTCTTTACTTAAACTAGACATTTAACTAGTCCTCTTTACTTAAACTAGACCTTTAACTAGACCTCTATACTCAAACTAGTCCTTTAACTAGATCTCTACATTTAAACTAGTCCTCTATACTCGAACTAGACCTTTAACTAGTCCTCCCTACTCAAACTAGACCTTTATCTAGACCTCTATACTCGAACTAGACCTTTAACTAGTCCTCTAAACTCAGACTACACCTTTAACTAGTCCTCTTTACTTAAACTAGACCTTTAACTAGTCCTCTATGCTCGAACTAGACCTTTAACCGTGTAGCTCTTTTAGCGGTTTACCTGAACACAAGGTGAGCAGGCTCATTTATTAAAACCCGTGTCCCCGGGCTCTGAGACCAGAGGACGGCCGCCTTCTCCTGGCGTTTATAGCCGCGTGTGCCGACTGACGGGAGCAGCTGTTTACTCAAGCCCGCCAGTCTCGATCTGCTGCCGCCCGAGTCGTTGGGCGTGGGGCTGCTGTGAACCGCACACACTCAGATACGCCATAATAAAAGCTGGAGAAAGACCTGGACAGAGTTCAGGTACCGCACAGTATGAAGCTGAGGGGTCAGAGAGTGGGAAGCGGACACTTAACTGCCCCCCCCCCCCTTAGGTGTTCACACTTCGTTGAGTGGTGGACAGCGATGGTCATCCCATCTGTCATCTGGTTTATGCATTAGCCGCACACAGCTGCACAAATAGGAACCAGCCGACAGGAGTGAAACTTGGTGTGTAGGTTTGATCTCATGAGACATGCAAATGATTCAAATTCCAAACTCGGCTGCACCACGCAGGACTACATGCACACAGACCGTTACCACGACTGTCCTTAACACCACGTCACCGTCACCAAACACTGCAGTGGTGTCGTACCAGACTGTCATGGAGTGACTCAGAACGGCAGCGGGTCATCTTCAGTGACGAGTCTCTCACATTCTCTCTCTCTTTCTCTCTCTCTCTCTCTCACATTCTCTCTCTCTCACTCTCACTCTCTCTCACTCTCTCTCTCTCTCTCTCTCTCTCTCCCTCCCTCCCACCCTCTCTCCCTCTCTCCCACCCTCTCTCCCTCTCTATCTCTCTCCCTCTCTATCTCGCTCTCTCTCTCTCTCTCTCACCCTCTCTCTTTCTCTCTCTCTCTCTCTCTCTCTCTCTCTCTCACATTCTCTCTCTCTCTCTCTG
>JAMWET010006276.1:7500-25000 GCA_024036415.1 Prochilodus magdalenae
CCACGTCACCGTCACCAAAGACTGTCATGGAGTGACTTAGAACAGCAGCGGGTCATCTTCAGAGACGAGTCCTGCTTTAGTGTTGGTGAAGGCGACCAGTAGATCCGTGTGTGGAGGCACCGTGGTCAGCACCAAGATCGTCACATGTCCAGAAGTCCTGTGTCACTCCTCCTCCACCCCTACCGCACCATCTGCGGCAACTGTGTGTGGATATTCAAGCTGCAGGACACAATTAGGAACCTCTACAAGCTGCAGGACACCATTAGGAACCTCTACAAGCTGCAGGACACCATTAGGAACCTCTACAAGCTGCAGGACACCATTAGGAACCTCTACAAGCTAAACGACACCATTAGGAACCTCTACAAGCTGCAGGACACCATTAGGAACCTCTACAAGCTAAACGACACCATTAGGAACCTCTACAAGCTGCAGGACACCATTAGGAACCTCTACAAGCTAAACGACACCATTAGGAACCTCTACAAGCTAAACGACACCATTAGGAACCTCTACAAGCTGCAGGACACCATTAGGAACCTCTACAGCTCCATACCGAGACGTCTGGCATGTTGGGTTAGCAAACATGGCGGCCCGACGCCATACTGAGAGACAGACTTCTGTATGTGTAGCTCAATAAATATTGATCATATCAGTCTAAATTGATCATCAGTTATTGATCCTGGTCACCTTTATCTTCCCAGTAGTACTGCCGCCCCACACCTCCTTCTGGTGCAGCTGTTCTTTTGATGATGAGTGTGTATTATGTCTGTTTTGGTGAATAAAATGACACAAATGACAGTAAATCAATGCATTTATTAATATTAATCTCAATTTCTAGATATCAGTGCCGGGAACCCATAGAACACAAACATAAGGGCATCCCCACCTCTGAAATCCGAAAATCTGAAAGCCACTATTTGAGTGTTGTACCTGCTTTCATTACTGAATATGGGCCTTCGCTGCCTCCCCTACCCTCTCTCTCTCTCTCTGTCTCTGCCGGTGACATCACGCGCCACATTAGCTCCACTTCCTCTCCTGACCACGCGCTTCTGTATGATCTGACAGGTTTCACATGTAGCCCCGGAAAGTTCTGCTTCTCTTCTCACCGTGCGTTCGCTCTCAGCGCGCGCCCATCAAACACAGCAGACTGTGCGATTCTGTATCGGTTTTTGAGCTTCCCGGGAGTCACGATGAGTTTCCGAAGTAAAATCACCTTTCGGAAGAAGATGAAATCCAGACGAGCGCGTGCAGACTGCACCCGAATAAGCTGTGTACGTATCTATGCGGTTTCCTCTTCTATTATACCTTCACCATCTTTAATATCTCGCTATCATCCTGTTTATGACCCTACGCTTGTTGTGCGAGCTTTGGGGAGTCCCTCGATCTCCTATTAGGGTAACCAGTGGCCATGGTTTTGGATGGCCTGTGAGCTAGCAGTACTGACGGTTTGCATTTCGCAAAAAGCTTGGCGTTCCAGAATGCATTATGGAATTTATGGCCTGTGTTGGATTGTGTCCTGGTTTTATTGTATTGACCTTTCTCACTGGGCTGTGCAGTAACTGCTGTGTATTGCATGCGCTGTTGTGTTTGGATTGTTCGTCTAGGTCGCCTGTCGTGCGCTCCATCATTTTCATAGCCAGTTTTCGTCGTCTTCTGTTTATGTTCATTATCGTGGAAATGACATTTGACCTGTTGACTGGGAAAGGCATTTATCTGTTAAACTGTGCTGGGCACGTGTTGGAACACGTTGTTGGTGGTGACATAAGCTGGCTCTAGCAGCAGGGAAGTTTACCCCTGACACGCCCCTAACTGATGTATAATAACACTAGTTGCCATGGGGACTGGGGATCACCCCAGAGAAACCAGCGTGAGATCTTCCCCTTCCCTTTTTTTACGACTGGTTGAAGGTACAAGTGAAACATCAACGTCGTTCTGGGGGGAGTCAGAGCGTATGAAGAAAGTCTGCCTAAAGTTACATCAGCATTAAATGCCATTTTGTCTATGTAGGTATTAACCCTTATAGCGTTCTTAAGCCTATGGATTAGATGCCATTCTGCCTATACTAATACCACACATCATAGATTGGACCTGAGTAGACCAAGCAATTAGTACGAGGACATCATTACACCAATAGTAATATCAGTCATTGTAGGTTAGCAGACCCAAACTTCAGTCTATGTGTCAGACAACATTATACCTGTAACTCAATAGGCCATAAACCAAAGTCAAATGCCCTCACCTCTATACTTATAGCAGTCATTATAGGGCAGTAGACCAAAATCCCAGTCCGTAGATCATATAACATTCTGCCTGTACTAATATAAGCCAGTGTAGGTCTGTAGACCGAAATGTCAGTCTATGGACCAGATGCCATTATGTCTATACTAATATTAGTCACTGTAGGCCTATAGACCAAAACGTGGGTCTATAAACCAAATGTCATTCTGTCCATGCCATTATTAGCTGTCATATGCCAGTAGGCTAAAACGTCAGTCTATGGCGCAGATGCCATTCTGCCTATATTAATATCAGTCATTATAGACCTGTAGACCAAAACGTCAGTCTATGGAACAGATGCCATTATGTCTATACTAATATTAGTCACTGTAGGCCTATAGACCAAAACTTGTTCTATGAACCAAATGTCTTTCGGCCCATAATAATATCAGCCATTATAAGTATATCTATGGGTCGGTAGTATAGAATAGTATTCTACCTGTTAAAGTAATGTTAGAACAATATTCTACTCAAATAAGTCATTATAGGCCTGTAGACCAAAACTTCAGAATGTTGACCAATTGCCATTCTGCCCATGGTAATATCAGTCATCATAGGCCATAGACTAAAACCTCAGTCTCCAGACCAGTTGCCATTGTGTCTGTACTAATATCTGTCACTTTAGGCCTATAGACCAACACGTGGGTCTATAAACAAATGTCATTCTGTCCATGCCATTATTAGCTGTCATATGCCAGTAGGCTAAAACGTCAGTCTATGGAACAGATGCCTATATTAATATCAATCATTATAGACCTGTCGACCAAAACATCAGTCTATGGAGCAGATGCCATTCTGCCTATATTAATATCAATCAATATAGACCTGTCGACCAAACCGTCAGTCTATGGAGCAGATGCCATTCTGCCTATATTAATATTAGTCATTATGGACCTGTCGACCAAAACGTCAGTCTATGGAGCAGATGCCATTCTGCCTATATTAATATCAATCAATATAGACCTGTCGACCAAAATGTCAGTCTATGGAGCAGATGCCATTCTGCCTATATTAATATCAATCAATATAGACCTGTCGACCAAAACGTCAGTCTATGGAGCAGATGCCATTCTGCCTATATTAATATTAGTCATTATGGACCTGTAGACCAAAACGTCAGTCTATGGAGCAGATGCCATTCTGCCTATATTAATATCAATCATTATAGACCTGTCGACCAAAACGTCAGTCTATGGCTGACTATATTAATATTAGTTAGTCTAGGCCTATAGACCAACAATAAAGATTATGAACCAGATCCCATTCTGATTGTGTGATAGGCTGTACAGTAACCCCTGTGTATTGCATGTGTTACTGT
Source organism: Prochilodus magdalenae (assembly GCA_024036415.1). Lineage (NCBI taxonomy): Eukaryota > Metazoa > Chordata > Actinopteri > Characiformes > Prochilodontidae > Prochilodus > Prochilodus magdalenae. The sequence continues at coordinate 11,099 of JAMWET010006276.1, forward strand.
GTTTGGATTATTCATGTACCTCACCTTGTATGACCCTGTATGACTCCCATTTGTGAAGCCGTTTTCTCTTTTCTTCTGTTTATGGTCATTATTGTGGAAATGACACCTGACCTACTGACTAAGAAAGACATTTGTCTATTATACTGTGTACAGTGGACACGTGCTGAAACACGTTTCTGGCTCTAGCAGCAGGGAGGTGTTTAGCAGCGTCAGTCGTTATCGGCCTGCGGACCCAAACTTCAGCCTATGGAACTGTAATGGGCTCCTGTATACTGCATGTGTTATTGTGTTATCTAGTCAGTCATATCAAAACTTATGTCCAGCAGTTATTTGGTCAGTACCTGTCACCTGCTAATGTATGTCATTGTATGCCAGTAGACCTAAAGGTCCACCATTAAGGGTATTGTGTTACATACAATATATGTATGTGTGTGTGTATACAGTATATATATATATATAGATATATATATATATATGTGTATATATTATACAATATATACAATTACTTTGACCTCGACCCACATTGTGTCAGGGCTTCATGTCGTATAGTAAGTGTTATACATTCACTAGCCGTTTTATTAGAAACCTTCCCTCGTGTCTCCATCTGACACATAGTTTTGTCATCCACTTGGCCTTTATCAGTGATGAGGGTCTGACCATAGAGCCACATTTGGCTGGATATTAGTGGGTGGTGGCCAATTTTTAGCCTAGCAGTGAGACAGATGTGTGTAAAAAACACCGGTGTGTCTGTTAGACCTGTACCTGTGTCACCATCTAATGTGCATTCTATATATATATGTATTCTGAGTATATGAGGGGGTTGGTGAGTCCTTCTAGAGAATACGGCAACAGCTTGAATCATAAAAAATAATTTAGGTAACCTGGAGAGAGCCTGTAAACAACAATAACAACAACTAGTGTATAGAAAAGGCAGAACAGAAACTCATTCACAACATCAACTTCACAACGCTGATTTGGTTTTGTACTGTGAGTATGTGCAGTATGGCAATGTGATATGTTTGATTGGGGCAAGAGCTGCGTAGGATGTGTAGGGCTAATTTTGGCGTTCCTGGGCCGTGCTGGGGTTGGGGTGGGGTGTGTGTGGAAGGTGAGGGCGGGATGAAGGTGTTATATCCTAGTTTCTCAGAAATCACTGACCCGTGAAGTGCTACAGCGTGACGTGCGCCCTGTGGATAGACCGTTGAAGATCAGCGTGTGTGATCTCATCTGGAACATTTTATCTCAGCAATGGCGTTTTTTATATATCTGACCAAAACCGCAAACGCCACCGAAGTCAGCAGAGCAAGGGAAGCGATTGCTAACCAAGCTAGAGAGTCTGTATAAACCAAAAGTGAGAAGTAGCCTCTGAGCCTGAGCTCTCTAGTTGTCATCTCAGCATGCTTACAATGTCATCTGGTTTCAGCTCGTTCACTCTGTTTAGAGCGTACCTAACCTGAGTCTGTTCTGCAGACGCCAGAGCGAACGAGGTGGATATTTCTGAAACAGGAAGTTGTTACTGCCTTCCGCATGTTCACAGACGGCTGACACGGCACACTGTTAAAGCTGTCATGCTGATTTAGTAGTGATCATAAATCAGCTGTGTGTACAGTCTGACTTTAAATGTGTAATAGGCTTATGATTCAGTAACTACAGGACTGCAGTGCTAACTGATGGAGCTATTCATAGGTTGTAGGTGTGTGTGACGACACTCTGGACCCACCGGGGGGTTCTGGGCTTTTAAGGGGTTAACTTACAGGCCCTGAATCAAATATTAGGACAAATGTAAAATGGCTAAGTCCAATAAACATAAATGCTAACGTGGTTGGTGTAGGTGGTTCACAGGTGGTTCACAGGTGGTTCCTAGGGTATTGTGAGCTGGCTACTGTGGCATCTGTGCTACTTGCTGTCATTGATATTTATTGATGTCCCAAGAGTTGGCTTAAGTGTTAATAGGTGGTTGCTAGGGTATGGCTCAGTGGTTGCTATGCACAAATACTACTGGTACTACTACTGATAAAAATATTTCACAAGTATATTTTCAAGGTTCATCTGTCCGAGTTGAAGTTCAGCTAACCTGATGATTGGGCGTACAGTGCTGTGTTCAATTTTCTGGCACCCATATTACATGGTTTGTTGACTTTCTGGGTGTCAGCAAGTTTCATGTCCCAAAAAGACTTAAAATTACTGTGTATTTAATTTGAACATATTAGAAACAATAATAAAACACAAAACGTGGCTTGTGCAAAAGTAATGGCACAGTTATACTGGGTCTTTTTTTTTTTTCTATTATAAAACCATTATATTTTAATTTAAGTAATCAGAAATGGTAGCTACACTGTGCAGGAACGTGGCATATGTAAATCTGATCCCTCTATCTGATCCCTCATTTTCATATGTCAAACGTCTGCGTATGACTATATATATATATATATTCACACAACATATACTCAAGTATACATGCAAAGTCCCCCCCACCCCCACCCCACCCCACAAAGTTTGTTCTAGTGACCTTGGCAACAGACAGAAACAGTGAGATAAGCTAATCAGATTCAGACGACGTGTAGCACATTGCGCTCTGGCCTTGAGGCGCTAATACTGTTAGCAACAAACCCACGCTTTTTGAATTTTCATTAATTATTAATATTATTAATATATAATATTATTATTATATTAATAATAAATATTACATATTATTATATTATTTTGTGTGCCTTCAGTGTGTAGTTAAGAGGAGGAGATGTGGAGGAGAGGTGATGTCACAGCAGAAACGTGCTAAGAGTGATAACAACATATAGGATAGGAGAGGGGTGGAGCCTCACGAATGGTCTGCATCCCAAAATTCATATCTATTATTATTATTATTATTATTACATCCAAAGTGGTATAAATATCATCATCTAAAGAATACTCGCACCCAGATTCGTTGGTCGTCACCGTGACGGCAATAGCAGGACTCGTCACTGAAGATAACCCACTCCCATTCTGAGTCAGTCTGTCACAACATCGTAGCAGTTATGGGTAATGTTGACGTGGTGTGAAGGGCCGTCGTGGTAACGGTCTGTGTGCACGTAGTCCTGCGTGGTGCAGCCGTCTGCCAATGGTGCTGCACTAACTGGATGACTCATGAAGAGCTTCACTTCACACTGATCAGGCATGTCCTTGCTTACGTTATAATCTACCCACCAAGTTTCAGTCCTGGTGTCTGGTTCCATCTGGGTGCAGTTATTTGTGCAGCTATGTTTTGACGATGAGTGTGTATTAAGATATAATGACCTTTGAACCTTACAGCTGGCATGCTGCAGGCCATGAACATGCATTGCATATCCAGACATACTTGGATAGTTGTGTTGAGTGCATTCAGTTCATTCCCATCTCCATAGAAACGCATTGACCAATTGAAAGGGGTGCCCTAGGGTCACCATGCCCAATGCCAAATGAGGCCTAGAGAGGTATCATGCCCCCATCCCCCCCAGGTTGGGGCTGTGCAGCGGTGGAACTGTGTTCTCTGGGATAAGTTGGATTGGGGGATCCAGAACTGATCATCCAGCATCAGTACCTGATTCTCTCATGAATGCTACATGCAGTCAAAGCCTCACAGCAATGTTCAGCCTTATTCGTGTGATTCATCAACACTAATTCTGTGGTTTAAAATAGAAATAGAAGCGGAAGGTTGTTACTTGAGAAATGTAGGTAGCGAATGAGAAAGTGTGCATTGTAAGTGACCTCACACTGCTAGTGCGGACTGTGGTCGACGTGAGAAGGTAAATGTATGCTCTGTGACGCGTCATCTCGCATTGTACATACCCAACTGTGAAAAGCCACTGAGATGCTTCATTGTTTTCTGCATGACACCTACTAGAAAGTTTCCACTGATGCTCGATCCTGTAGCTGCACCTCGTTGCCTTGTGCAAATACAGCACAGTCTCCGTTCTGATTGGCCGCCTCATTCGAAAACACCCATTGCAACTTCACTGTGAATGGGTGGAGTTAAATTGCATCTACATTGTTTTATGACATCACAAAAACAACTCCAAAAATATTCTGCTTAGTGTTAATATATTGTCTGGGGAGTGAATGGTAGATTTTGAAATCTACTTTCAGAAAAGAGGCAGTTTGCAAATTAAAGGCACAGTGACAAAAACAGTGTTTAATTTTCAGAGATAAGGAAACATAGTAATGAAGTTACGTGATATGAAGTATGACTTCTATGGTTCATAAAGCCACACAAATGTAATAAATCTTTTATTTTTTAGTTTAAAAAAAAAACTTGCACTACATATTTAGCATATGGGCCCTTTAATTAGGATGGAGCCTTTATGCTATAGGGGAAATGGCCTATGTCCTACATTTTTATCTTATTTAATTTATTATATAATATTTATTTATTATTTATTATATAATTTATTATATAATTCATTAAATTGAAACAGGCTACTTCTGTTAGACTGAGATACGTAAACAGGCTCTGTTCTGATTGACTAGCGTTGTAATGCACTCCTTATAACATTAGCATAAATAGATGTTGAGTAACTGTTGTAGTCTAAATAGGTGGAGGTACATGTATGATTTGGCTTTCATGACACCACAAAGGCATCACATTCAGAACGGGATCTTATTACAGTTGACTGTAATGGACAGACGAGTAAACTGCATGCTGTGGAAGTGTCTTATTTAAAAACATCGTACAATTTTACGTAGTTAACGCTAAACACTAAAATGGTTCTGCATGTTTATTAATATCCGGGTCTTTGCAGTCAGAACTGACTATCTATCTATCTATCTATCTATCTATCTATCTATCTATCTATCTATCTGTCTATCTATCTATCTATCTATCTATCTATCTATCTATCTAGCGCTAGCTAGCTAGCTATTCAGCTCTGGGAAAATATAAGAGACCACCTCAGAATGATCAGTGTCTCCAGCTGTACAGGTTCTGGGTTTGTGTTGGACCAGAATCCCTCAGTTCTGTTTTATTCTCTACACTACTGGACACATGTCTCCCAAACTCCAGATCAGATATTAGCTAGTCTGATGGCTCGTCGCATGATTCGGGACTTGTTCACTCATGGTGTTGTGATTTGTGTTTGTGCTTACAGCAGGAGAAGCCTAAGCTGATTGATCCTCTGGACTACGAGGCTGTGATCTCTGAACTGGAGCCTGAACTTAAGGAGGACCCTCTCCAAGACCTGCTGCTCTTCCCAGACCATGACTTCACTGTGAGTACTCTATACTCACCATATGTGGGCTGTAGGGGCGGGGCTTGACCGATAACGATAGTCGATTTTGAGGTCCCAGAGAATTGTTGCTACTGCTGTTAGGCAGAGATATTAAAATGAATATGAATGAATGAATGACTGTTTGTGTTATGGCAGGGTTCCTTACCCATATGTCAGTCATTTATTTCTTTAGAGAGTGAGAAAAAAGTTCTTCAGAGTGGTTTGGTGTGAAACAGGGTTTGGGTGATTGTAGAGATTTCTGTACAGTGGTGGTGGGAACCGGGGGTCTCCATGTCTACACAAGAAGCCATTTTATTTAATATCCAACAGGTGTTCTTATTTTATATATACATACAGCTCTGGAAATCAATAAGAGACCCCTCCAGTTTCTTCTTCAATCAGCATCTCCACATGTACAGCAGGTTCTCAGTGAGGAACCGAAGGTTGGGTTCTAGCTTCACTGGCAGATACAGTGAGCGTCTGGTTCATAAGAACAAGGTCCAGCAGCAAACACACAGGACAACACAGCTACAGACTGGCAGAGGGCCAAACCCCCTCTCTACTGACCGTGATGAGGGCCACCTCATTCCAATCTCCCTTACCCACCGTACAATGACCTCAGGTGACCTACAGAGAGACTGGCGAGCGGTGGCTGGGGTGAAACGCACAGCGAGCATGGTTCTAAAAACAGGCTTCTGGAGGTCATTAGTGATTTTCTAAATAAACAGATCTAATACAATATCTGATCTGGAGTTTGGGAGACATGGTTCCAGTAGTGTAGAGAATCAAACAGAACTGAGGAATTCTGGTCCAACACAAACCCAGAACCTGTACACCTAGAGATACTGATCTTTTGAGGTGGTCTCTTAAAGTTTCCTAGAGCTAGATAGATAGATAGATAGATAGATAGATAGATAGGTAGGTAGGTAGGTAGGTAGGTAGGTAGGTAGGTAGATAGATAGATGGGTAGATGGGTAGATATGTAGATGGATAGATAGATGGGTAGATATGTAGGTAGATAGATAGATGGGTAGGTATGTAGGTAGATAGATAGATAGATAGATGACAGAGAGATAGATAGGTAGATAGGTAGGTAGATAGAGAGAGATAGGTAGGTAGATAGATAGATAGATAGATAGATAGATAGATAGATAGATAGATAGATAGATAGATAGATAGATAGATAGATAGATAGATAGATAGATAGATAGGTAGGTAGGTAGATAGATAGGTAGGTAGGTAGGTAGGTAGATAGATAGATGGGTAGATATGTAGATGGATAGATAGATGGGTAGATATGTAGGTAGATAGATAGATGGGTAGGTATGTAGGTAGATAGATAGATAGATAGATAGATAGATAGATAGATGACAGAGAGATAGATAGGTAGATAGGTAGGTAGATAGAGAGAGATAGGTAGGTAGGTAGGTAGGTAGATAGATAGACAGAGAGAGGTGGAGGGAGAGAGAGAGAGAGAGAGAGAGAGAGAGAGAGAGAGAGAGAGAGAGAGAGAGAGATAGAGAGAGAGAGAGAGAGAGAGAGAGAGAGAGAGAGAGAGAGAGTGTATTTTTATTTAGGTGTAACAGCTTCCTGTGAGAGAGCTTTAAGGCGCTAAATGCAGACCTCATGCTCATGCACTGTCAGCTTGCCACGCTGCCTTGTTTGAGAGCTCGCGTTGTTGTGGAAATCGTGATATAAGTGTGATCTTCTCTGTAGGAGGTCTTAAAAATCAGAACACACTAAATTTGTACACATGCTATGTAAGTTTAAGAAAGTCCATAAAAAATAAGAGTTCATTAACAGACGTCCCAGTAACCCTGCCAGAACAAAGATCTACTACAGATAACATATTTCTATTTCCATTTTAATTTATTATGCTTGAAGCTCAGTAAAACAATAGTGTTACAAAATGCATATTTTATAAAATATGATTAGAAACTTTATTAATGTATTTAATGGTTCGTCTTTGACTCTTGGCCTCGTCAGACAAACACTTTGGGCACCCCTGAAGGAAGGAACCAAAACCCAAAGCCTGTTTTGATGATTGACCATGTTAAAGAGAAGGTTCCGTTTTTTTGTTTTTGTTTTTTTTTTTGTTTCTTTGTTTTTTTTTTTCTCTGCTTATTTAAACTATGTTGCTAAGAGGGGACTGGAGTGAAATGCTGTATTCTAAAGAAATCCAAGTCATTGTTCAAAGAGGTGATGTTAGTAACCAGACATCCGCCTCTAAAGCCTCCCTCAACCAAAAGTTATTACATAGGCATGTATTTAATAACGACAAAGCCGTACTGTTTATGATTATAATAAATCAGATCCTTTTTTCAGTCTGCTCAGGGCGGAAAGCTACATTCAGAGTGTTGCGAAACAAAATAGTCCCAAAAGAAAATTATTATTTTAATATTTACCTGTATTACCATCATTACCATCACATATGAAGCTCAGAAGACACGTGTAGGTTCACTATACCACATGGTTTGCATAGTAAATATGGGACCCCCGGTTCCCATCACCCCCACGACAAAGAAATCTGAGTCTCTACAATCAACCATTTTCATAACAAGCTGCTCTGAATGACTCAACCACTGAATTAGAATGACCGTGTATATGGACTATATGAACGAACATGGTACGAATTTCATTTCACATTATTATGGCCAATAAATCAGCCTCTTCATTTCTGTCCTGAGAATGGGTGTACGCGCATCTCCAGGCTTCTCCCACGCAAAAACAAAACTGGTTCTACTCAAGCGTGCTCACATCTGACTCATCTGAGCTGTTTCATTTGCCTTGTGAATCTGTTCACCTGTTTGTATGAATATGGGGAAATTCCTGCCCACACACTCATCAGACACAAGACCCTCCTTGTTTAAGTCTCAGCTTCACTTTCTACGCTGTGACGCTGTGGCCCTGAGTAATGTTCTACAGCAGCTCCTGCCTCCTGCAGTGTGCGGCCTCCTGCCTAAGCTTACTGTGACAGACAGGTTCAATCCAGCAACTCTGGTTTGTGTGTGACTGTAGCGGCCTCACCTGTATTATGTGTAAGCGGGCTACTGTGACCACAGGACAGTGTGTCAATCCAGCACGATGCGGTGAACGTGTGTGTGTGTGCGTGCGTGTGCGCGACTGTATCGACTGTGTATTAGCAATATATATGTATATGTGTGTGAGTGTGTGCGTGTGCGTGTGCGCGCGCGTGTGCGCGTGCATGTGTGTGCGTGTGTGCTGCTTGTGCAGCATAAAGCGTATAGTGTGTGCGTGTGTGCGACGTCGTGTAGTGTTGTGTGTGTTGAGTGTGATGTGCGTGTGTGTGTGTGTGTGTGTATGTGCGTGTTGTGTGCGTGCAGAACTGGTGTGTGCGTGTGTTGTGCGTGCGTAGTGTACGGTGTGCGTGTGTGTGATAGTGAGTGTGTTGTTGTGTGTGTGTGTGTGCGTGTTTAGTGTGTGCGTGCGTGTGATGTGTGTGCGTGCGTGTGATGTGTCTCGTAAGATATGACAGGTTAGGATCCAGCGTATGTGTGTGCGCAATGTGTGTGTGACCTGTATTCAGCAAAGGGTATTTTGTATATTGTATATATGTGTCTGTGTGTGTGTGAGTGTGTGCGTGTGCGCGTGCGCGTGTGTGTGCGTGCGTGCGTGCGTGTGTGAGCGTGTGTGTGTGTGTGTGCGTGCGTGCGTGCGTGCGTGCGTGCGTGTGCGCGTGCGCGCGTGTGAGTGTGTGTGTGTGCGTGCGTGTGTGCGCGTGCGTGTTTGTGCGTGCGCGTGCGTGTGTGCTTCTGTGTGTGTGTGTGTGTGTGTGTGAGTGTGTAAGTGCGTGTGTGTGCGTGCGTGCGTGCGTGTGTGTGCGTGCGTGTGTGTGTGTGTGCGTGCGTGCGTGTGTGCGTGCGTGTGTGTGTGTGTGCGTGTGTGTCTGTGTGTGCGCGTGCGTGTGCGTGTGTGCGCGTGTGCGCGTGTGTGCGTGTGCGTGCGTGTGTGTGTGCCTGCGTGTGTGTGTGTGTGTGTGTGTGTGTGTGTGTGTGTGTGTGAGTACGAGTGAAAGGCACGGCCCAGTAAAACAGAGCCAGCAGGCAGAGGCCCAGCCGAGCAACCACATCCTCTTTCAGCTTGAGACGGAACCACAGCACACGCAGCACTGCACACATGCAAGCGTGCAAGCACATCAAGAGTCGGTAACAACAGTGTGCAGAAGTCGGGGACCACCCTTCATTTATTTTATGTCCTGCCAAAGCGGCCATTAAGTAAGAACAGCAGGTGTAGCTTTATGCATTGTTTGCATTCTTTACCTTCATCACAGCCTCCATCCTTTTAAGGGTCTTCTCTATTTCAGGCTTTCCATGCAGCCGAAGTTCAGTCTTAGAAATTGGTTTAGTGTTTTCTGCTTCCCACCATCCATATACTCTCAGACACATTCAGTGGTGGTTAAGGGGTAACACCACTACCTAACAGGGTGCTGCCACACCATGTGGGAGACTGGGGTTTGATTCCTGGACTGGGAGACTATGCTGTGGTTAAACCAATAAGAGTCCTTGGGCTAGACTCCCAACACTACATATGACTGGCCTTGTAAGTCACTCTGGATGAGACTGTCAGCTAAATGCCGTACATGTCAATCAGTGATGTTGAGGGCTGGACTCTGGGGTGGTCAGTCCACAGTCCTGAGCACACCAACAGCTTCTTTGTTGGATGTATGTATGTCTCCTTTTCTTCAGTGAGGAGCTTCTTGAACAGCTACACCTCCTTTCAGACCTCCTCCATAGCGTAGAAGGATAGAAGGATGAACAAAAGCTTTCAGATCTAAAGCAAGAGCGGTGCTTGATCTTTTTGATCTTCTCAGGATAAGAGCTTTAGATGCTGTTTATCTGATGGAGTCAGTTTTGGTGATGGACCAGGTCTTCCAGGTGACCGTTAGGGCTTTCTCTAGCTTGCTAGATGTACCAGTGTGGCCCAACAAACTATCCCCAAACTGACCAGTTATATCTCTTGTTTGAACGGGAATAAGTGCAAGAGGTAGTAGTGCACTATTCTGCTTCTACCTGCACAATATAGACAAAGGACCATATTGAAATTCCAATCACACACACACACACACACACATATACACACACACACGTGTTTATATATACAGGGGTTGGACAGTGAAACTGAAACACCTATTTTTAGACCACAATCATTTATTAGTATGGTGTAGGTCCTTTTGCAGCCAATACAGCGTCAGTTGGTCTTGGGAATGACATATACTGCGTCCTGCACAGTGGTCAGAGGGAGTTTAAGCCATTCCTCTTGCAGGATAGTGGCCAGGTCACTACGTGATGCTGGTGGAGGTTCGTCCGTCTTGGTGGTATGCTGACATTACCCTGGATACCGTGGCTCTTGATACATCACAAAGACTTGCTGTCTTGGTCACAGATGCGCCAGCAAGACGTGCACCAACAAAATCTGTCTGTCACTCTTTTGAATTCTGGTATGTCACCCATAATGCTGTGTGCATTGCAGTATTTTGAGCAGAACTGTGCTCTTACCTGCTAACTGAACCTTCACACTCTGCTCTTACTGGTGCAATGTGCAGTTAATGAAGATTGGCCACCAGGCTGGTCCAATTTAGCCATGAGACCTCCCACACTAAAATGACAGGTGTTTCAGTTTCATTGTCCAACCCCTGTATATGTATTACTATTATTACTAATACATATATATATAATAGTATCTTTAATCATTAATTTTTAATCCATTGCTGCACTTTATTTTTCATCAGGTTCTAATATTCCTTTAATGAATATTGCATTCCTGGTCATTTTCATATTGCAAGCATGCAACAAATATCGAGGGTGGTAGCGTGGAGGTGGGTAGCGGTGTCACCTTACAGGAAGAAGGCTCCTTTCTGTATGGAGTGCGAACAGGTGAACTCACACCCCCTGAATATGTACAGGATGTCTGTGTGCCTGCCCTGGGGTGAACTGGCGACCTGTCCAGGGTGTAACTACAGTTACAGTTGAAACCACAGCTGTGTAGAACAGGGGTTAGAAGCTTAGTTCCCGGTGACCACGTCATTGATGACGCAGGACGCAGTAGAAGGAAACCTGTCAGTGAGCTGAAGTCATTTATATCAGTCTTCTGGTACGAACGTGTAGAGGGCCACCTGCCACTTTAGCATGCTCCTTAAGAGCTTTTTTATTTTATAGTGATAACAATCTTCTATTGTTTTTTAAGAAGCCTTTTTATAAGTGTCGCCTATTAATATTATATTTATAATGAATATGAACATTATTATTATTATTATTTTAATTATTATTACGTTCTTTAAAATTGAGTTTAATTGTTGATTGTACTACTAGGACTGGTAGTGGTGGTGGAAAGATAGATGTTAGAAATATGAATAAATATGAGTAGCCTAAATGAATATGAGTAGCCTAAATAATACATGAACTGTGTTTATTGATTCTCATATTTTGGCCTTATATGACAAGGTTTGCACATTGCCCTTTGCGAGAGAGCACATTTGGAAACACGGTGGTTTGAACTACTGTGGTGTGAACGTTGAAGGTACGGTTGTACTTGAGCTGCACCACATTAGTTTAGTGCTAGCCTTGGTCTTAGTTTAGCGCTAGCCTTGTACAGGAAACACACCCCAGGATGACTTCTCTATTGGATTCTGCAGAGATATGGATAGATCAGTGGTAACTGTGGTAACTGTGGAATTGTGGGATGTTATAGTAGATATATGCTCCTACAAAAAGCCCTGTGTTCCAGTAAAACCCGTACGCACAGACACCGCTGCCCATGCTAATCCATTTTCACTAGTACTAATATCTGTGGATGTTTGCTCATTAGCGACTTCATTAGCACACTAATGCGCATCATCAAATCAAGTCTCACTAATTGGATGTTTAGAACGCCTGGTCCCGCAGACACGTAGAAAAAGAGAGAAACCGAATAAGTCCTGGGCCCTCTGAGGCCTCTGCTTGCTTTGCACCGCAGTAATCTAATTAAAGTTCAGCTTGTGCAGATTCAGCAGTGTGCTTTCTGAGCATGTGATCAGTCTTCAACAACCGGACTCAATCAGCCCGACATCAGTGCGCAGGATTACACAGTGTACGGTATGACCAGCAAATAGACTATATGGCCAAATGTATGTGGACACTCCTCCTAATTACTGTGCCACCCTCACTACTGACAGGTGTATCAAATCAAGCTCAGTCACGTAATGTCTAGCAGGAGAATGGGCCGTGATGGGCCAAAGTGGTAGACCCTGTAAACTAGACCCTCATAAGGCCAACTGGAATGATGGTTGGAGGCGGGGTTGGGGTAATGGTCTGGGGCTGTTTTTCAGGATTTGGGCTCCGTGCTAACACTATAGCACACAAAAACATTTTACACAATTCTATGCTTCCACTATATGCCTTTTATGGCAGCAGCTCACAAACACACACACACACACACACACACACATACACTAACACACACACACACACACACACACACACACACATACACACACACACACATACACACACACACATACACATACACTAACACACACACACACACATACACACACACACACACACATACGCAAACACACACACACACATATACAAACACACACACACACACATACATACACACACACACACACACATACACAAACACACACACACACACACATATACACAAACACACACACACACACACATACACAAACACACACACACACATACATGCACACACACATACACACACACACACACACACATAAACACACACACTCCCGCATGTCTGTGCCCCTGTGTATGAGCCCAAGCCACATAAGGACAAGGTTTGGGGAAGGAACTGCAGTAGCCTGAACAGAGCACTGACCTCAACACCTTTGGGATGAGCTGGACTATTGATTGTGAGCCTGGCCTTTTTGTCCAACATCAGTGCCACACAGATTTCTATAGACCCCCTCCAAAGTGGTATAAAGACCCCCTAGAAGAGTGAAAACTGTTATGGCTGCAAAATGAAGCTTATGGGTGTGTAAAGGTTGGTTGTCCTTTTACTTTTGGCCATGTAGTGTATATTGCTAGGTTGGCCTAGCCAACGCTTTTATCCAGAGCGACTTACAGGGTTAATCATATTACAGGTGAGCCAGTGTAGTGTTAGGAGTCTTGCCCAAGGACTCTTATTGGTGTAGCACAGCATAGTCACCCAGACCGGGAAATCAAACGTCAGTCTCCCATATGGGACAGTAGCTTCCTGGTGGGTAGTGGTGTTATCCACTACGCCATACCACCCACACAGTTTTAATGATAAACGGTGGGTTACTACTGACAATCAAAGCAGCGCCTCAGAGAAATACTATATCTATTCTATTAATATGATTAAATGCATTTAATGCAGTGAATATGATAAAAGTACATTTTATATTTATTTGATTTCCAATTAAAATGGCTGTTATGTACAAGATATTAACTGACCTGCATTAGATTTAACCATGAATGGCACATAACTTAAAGTACACCATCTCAACTCTGAATAATTCAATAGGAGGCTTAATGAGAGTCTAGATATAAGATAATCCACTTTATAGGGTTGGTGGAGATCAAAGGGAAAACGGGACCACCTGGGAGGACCTGGTGGGCCGCAGAAACTCTCCTACAGTGTCATTTTTGAGAGAGAGGAGCTTGCTTCAGACTTGAAAACATCAACA
>JAMWET010006276.1:30000-37500 GCA_024036415.1 Prochilodus magdalenae
TGGATTGGTGCTTGGGGACCTGCTCTTACTGTGTATGTGAAGTAACAGCCGGCTTTAGGTGGCTCTAAAAATGACTGGGACTCTATGGGAGGAACGAGGGATGAGAAAAAAAGAAGAAACGAACGAGTGCGGGACAATCCAACACTGAATTCCTGCATGCTGTGCCCCGAGCCAGTGTATCCGATTTGGGGTCTCTAGGTCGAGCGGAAGTAGGGTAGATAGGCACGCATTTTCGCCCCATTCATTCCCTATGGGAGGAGAAAGGGATGCGATAAAAAGAGAAACGGACGAGTGCGGGTCAATCCAACACTCATTTGCCCCGAGCCAGTGTATCCTTTGCAATGTGCAACCATAAAAACACAGGAGGAGGAACTGCTACGCAATAAATGACAACAATATTCCGTAACCACCAAACTCCGCAGGCCAGTTGGGTGAAATCTGCCCCAGGACGCGTTGCTCGCCGTCAGGGATAAGGACCCTGCAGACCTGGAGAGCTGTAGCTGACTCAGGCAAACACTAGGTGGTCTTGACATTCACCATTGACTGCAGACTTACAGGGTTATAGGGCATCATGCCCCCCTGGCCAATAACACATGACTTTGTATGGTAGTAGGGAAATCAGAGATTATGACGTTCGGTATCTTTGATGTGCTGTAGATGGACAAGAGATGGAACAAAGCCCAACTCTGCAGGTCAGTACAGAGCGACGTATGTGATGCTGGTGGATGCGGGTGGAGGTTCGTCCTTCTTGGTGGTATGCTGACATTACCCTGGATACCGTGGCTCTTGATACATCACAAAGACTTGCTGTCTTGGTCACAGATGCACCAGCAAGACGTGCACCAACACTTTGTCCTCTTTTGAACTCTGGTATGTCCCATAATGTTGTGTGCATTGCAGTATTTTGAGCAGAACTGTGCTCTTACCTGCTAACTGAACCTTCACACTCTGCTCTTACTGGTGCAATGTGCAGTTAATGAAGATTGGCCACCAGGTTGGTCCAATTTAGCCATGAGACCTCCCACACTAAAATGACAGGTGTTTCAGTTTCATTGTCCAACCCCCGTATATATATATATAAAGCGAAAGTGCACTACCTGGCAACCCCAGCCCAGCACTCATACCTATAGAGAAGACACATATAACTTACACATCCGCTAGTGCTCACTCACTTAGCCTTCAGGAAACCAGAAACACCGACCCTGAAATCACTCGGCTCCTCCCCTGCTGACTTCTCTAAAGCGTCCATGTTGCTAGTGTCATTAGCACATGAGCAGCGCCTAGGTGACCTCAAGTTTAGGCTAGTCAACTAATCTGTGCAACCCTGATCGTGGTTTCCTACATAGTGCAGCGTTAATTACAGTGGGTCATCGTTTGACGGTGTTAGCTAACCGTGTTACACCTGTGTACTCGCGTGTTGATTCGCTTCATGAAACCCACAGCAAGACCCTAGCATTAGCACAGTGGGTGATGTCATATCCAATAACAGCACATATCTTGTACCAATAGAGATGAGATGTAGATGTGGCTGTTGAGCTGAGCTGGTTGAGCATGATTGGCACTTTGGGCACATATCCATGCCTATATACAGCCGCCTGTGATAGAGTGAGTATATCAGCCTCAGGTCACAGCTTCAGGTCCCAAACCCTGTCAGTCCCGGGTCTCATAGAGTCACGCTAAGCTACCATTGGCTGGTACCATCAATGTATTGAACTGTGTTTAATATATAAGTATATCTTCCTGATGGCACCCACCTCACCCCATTGGCCCTCTCTCTCTCAGGGTTTTAACTGACAAAGATGAAGCCCTATTTCAGCAGGGTTAGTTTCTTAACACTAACTTGAATGTCCAGCCTGAACAATGAACAATCGAAGCCCAGCCCCCCAGGATGGGAGTGGTGTTCAGAAAGCCTATATCCGACCATGGTGTTACCCACATGAAATATATCAAATTCAGCTTGCCAGTCTAGCTGCTGTCCTTGCAGAGCATTGCTGCTGTGGCGATGGACTGTGACGTGCGCTGAACTAAAAGCAAGGCACGGTTTATTAAACAGGTTTGTACTAGAACACAGCAACACCAAGAACAGGGAAATACAGTCAAGGGCTAAACTGAGCCGGAGTCAGTAAACAGGCAGGGGTCAAACCAAGCAGAGAGTCGGACCAGGCAGAGGTACCAGAGGGAATAAGCGAGAGGAGTAAACCAGAGAATCAAAACAGAGTCAAAGTCAGAGTAACAAGATCAAACAGAGAGGGAACGGGGTGTGATTGGGCATAGATGGACATGTGACATCAGGGGGGTTATGGGAAATGGGGTCCAGGAGAGCAGTGTTGAGAACCAGCAGGCATGGCAGCTGTACTCACAGCACGGCTGTGCTCGCAATAGCCTCTCTTAGCAGCGGGCTCGGGGTAAAAGCACAGTGAGTGCATGCACAGGTTCACCAAGGCTTTATGGCAGGGGTCTAACTCAAGGAATACTCAAAGGCATACATCATGGCCCTGGTAATGGTCCAGTACGGCGGGGGGTACACTCTTATAAAGTATGAGTACAGTACAATAATGAGCTAGCATAATGTATAGTGGCATTGGGACGCCACGCTGTAAGTAGTACAGGGGCTTTAATGCTGAAGAGGTGGGTGGAGTGGTGGGTTTTCTGGACTGTAACCTCGAGTCGTCTGTTATTCCCGGGAACTCAGGACATTACAGCATTTGGCAGGTCAGCTTTTACATTTAGCCAGAAATATTTGAATCCTAAAATTAAAATGCCTACCCAACAAACGTATGTACGAGTAGCCCAATAACCGGGTCCAGACCGAGGACCAATCGGTCAGTCCAACCCCTTTACAAGTGACATGACTGGACTCTTTTTGTCAAACCAACCTACATCAAATAAACCTTGTTGCCAGTTTGAGCGTTGCAGTTGCACCTGCAGATGCACTAACAGAGATGCACTAGATAATACTGCTGCCTCTCACCATGAAGTTTCAGTTTTCCAGTTATTTTGAGATGGCTCCTATCTCGGAAGTGGTTGCAAGAGTAGATACACAGGGCTGCACCCTTGCCTGTTTGAGCTATGTCTCTTATTTCTGATTGACAGTTAAAGGTTTGTCTGTTTGGTGGATTGTATATGAACACTGGGCTTTGGCGTTATATAGAGTAGTTGTTCTGCAGTATGCAGTTCATTATAATTAGAATAAATCAGTTCCCAGACATTTAGCGATAGGCCTGCACTGTTCATTGTAGGGTTAATCCATTCATGTCCATCTCTGAAATGTAGCAAACTGACGAAAATCTATTTCTGATGGTGGTGATATGTAGTGATACAGTCTTCATCAAAAACATAGTTGGGCAAATAGCTGCACCCAGAAGGAATCAATCAACAAGAGTAAAACTTGGTAGGTTGGGTTGGCATTGTGAGACATGCTCAGCCAAGCCTGTAAGGAAAGCAAAGAAGGGCCTTGTCTCTGTACCTGACTGACCCAACCGCCATGATTGCAGACATTCAGCGAGCAGCGATGTCCTCCATGAGTCATCCTGCTAGTGCCATCACCATTGGCAGACGGCTGCACCATGCAGGACTACATGCAACCAGACCGTTACCTGCCTCAACACCCCGTCATAGTCACCAAAGAGTGTCATGAAGTGACTCAGAATGGCAGGGAGCCATCTTTACTGATGAGTCCTGCTTTCATCTTGGTGGAGATGGCCAACTAATCCGTGTGTGGGGGCACCATGTTCAGCGCCATGATAGGTTTGTCTTGGGGAGACATGGGAATGCCCTTCATGATTCATCCGGCTAGTGGCAGCATCTTTGGCAGACAGCTGCACAACAGCTTCCAGCTGCATGGGGTGGGTTATCACAGAGCACCATTAGGAACCCTCGTCCATGCAGGGACGTCTGGAATGTTGCTCTGGCAAACACAGCAGCCAGACCCCACACTGAGAGACCGACTTCTGTATGTGTAGCTCGATCATATCAGTCTCAACTTATCATTTATTGATCCTGCTAACCTTTATCTTCCTTCCAGTAGCTCTGGATTCCCACACTTCCAGCTATTCTTTTGATGGCGAGTGTACAAAACTCAGATGGGTGCTGCCTGATGTTCATCCGAGGAAAATTAGACACGTTAGAACATGTATAACTGCAGTGCTATGGATGTATAGCTCTGTATTATGAGCTGAACGAGAATCCTCCAACAGAGGTGGTCCCGAACCATTCTCCGGGGGGTTGATGTGGCCTGACCTGTCTCTGGGCTTCAGAGAGAAACGCTGCCTAATTCAATTAACCACACAGTTAATTCACTTTCTCCACAGCTTGATTAATTTTGAATCGTGACTCCACTCTGTTAATTATGGAGAGCATCTGAGGTTCTCAAGCAGGCCTACAGAAGCTGAAAGGGGCTCGTTGTTTGAGCAGAACCTCCGCTAATTCTCACTTACGCTCTCTGAAATTGGAAGATGCTCTCCAGAGTCTGCATGAGCTGTGAAAGATGATTCAGGAAGCCTCTGACATGTCCGTCTCTCACGTCTGAGATATGGACTCTCTCAGGTTTCATCATACTGGAAAATACATTAAAGGGCCCATTTGATAGAGGTCCAGATTTCCACTGGAGAGCGAACAGCATGCATTATATCGAATATATCGATTGTTATTTTGCTAAATTCTTGGCAAATAATAATAATAATAATAATATTTTGATATAAATAACTATATACAAATATAGGAATAACTATGCTGCCAAAACAGACCATTAGATTTTTTTGTATTTGTGGTTTTTGTGATGTCACAGAAGCTATAACATATTCATATATCTGCCTATTCAGCCTCGTAGCGTCCTAGCCCCGTAGCATTCTAGCCTCACCTTAGCATTCATGCTAAGGAGCTATAAAGGGTGTACCACAGCAAACTGCTTCAGTGAGCAGGACAGCCAATCAGAGCAGAGCTCACTGGACTTCCTTTCGGTCTGCAGTGTAGCATCTTGATGAGTAAACAAAGGTGGAGCTTTGGCATGCTCACCCAGGCAACCACATGTCAACACACATGCTTGTACTTCTCACCTCCACACACCCAGATGTGGATGGAGGCCTAAACGCAGTACATACCCCCCCACACACAAACAGTGTCTGCAGCCCACCAGTGTTAGTGTTAAAAAGAGCAGTGTCCATTAAACATCCTCGTGTCTGCCAGCTCCGTTTTTGGTCGACTGACCTCAAAAGGTCAAAGGTCAGGGCCGAAAAGTCAGAGATCCATGTGGCCATTTAGATCGCAGCCCTTTTGTATCCATTTGTTTAATTCTGGATTTGACCCCATCATTTATTCAGGCTAGGAGAAATGGAGGGTGGGGGTGGTCATCTTAACCTACCCACCGTACTTCAGCAAGCGAGCGGTTAACTGGTTGGTCAGAAGGTTGAATGGGTAACTGTTCTAACTGCCACCTCTTTCTTCCTCTTCAGGCCTGCCGCTACTACAACTCCCAGCAACACGTGGTGGAGTACAAGCATCAGGAGTACGCAGGGGATTACCGCCTACTACCCAGGTACCATCTGCTTCAGTAATGTTGAACTGTTTCCATAACCAGCATTTGGATGGCATGTAGTCTTTCTGATTTCACACGTCTCATACCTGTGGGAAAGTCCAGGTTAAGCCTTTCCTCCTCCTCCTTAACACAAATGTAGTTCATCAGCCCGGACGTAGTTGGTGCCGGACGTCTGTTTCTGTAGTTGGATCACTGGAGCTACGAGGCTAATGTAACTAACAAGTGATGGGGGTTCATAGACAGCAGGCCAACAGCATGCTAGGTGCCTAAATCGCAGGTTCTCCACATGCATCCTATTCCAAAGTCTAGTTGTGGTGGCTCTCAGAGCTGGGATCCCAGCCTCCCATAGGTACAAGGATGCAAAGGCAAAACACTGAACCCTGCTGACACAAAACAAGTAAGGTCCTTGTGTCAGGCGGGGGTTTTGGGATGACCACCACCCTGGAAACAGACATGCCATGAAGCCCACGCTTCCCAGCCACGTGTGCCCCAAGTCTTATCTCTAATTGCGCCAACCCTTGGCCCACTGGGTACGACGACAAGAGCTGCAGTGCTATTTCGGGGGCTCTCCACTTCCTGCAGGGTGCTGCAGCAAGCATGCTGAAACCCAAACTTGACACTGTCCACTGGTGGACCAGAAAGCTAGGTGGGACTCTATCTCACTTCTGACACCAGGATGGCATCGGCGTATAGTGGTTACTAGCTAGCGCTAGTTTACTAAACCCAACAGAAAGGGAGAACCACCGACAGTGCTGGCTGAAGCGGCTGTGAGGCAGTCAGCTCACTACTGAACACACAGCTCTACTTGACGGTAGACAGCAAACTCACTCCGGCTTCCCCACAACCCAGCGCAATACAGCATGTGCAATGTATGTTGCTCTGTACTTAATACAGTAGTAGGCTGGGTTTCACAAACCTGACACCAAACATGCCGTGGTTGATCAGCTACATTGGGAGCCAAGGGTAAATATTTTGGTCGCACTGTCGCTTTAACAGTGCCGGACATACATTTTTTGAGGTCTCACTTCCTGAGTGCTTCATTCCTGCCTCCCATTGCGCCACTTAGGGTCAGTTCACACGACCCTGCATAGACGGGGCACAGCCGCGCTTCCCACAAGTCCCAGCCAATAAGAGCCACTGTATACATATATTTGCATGATATTGGCTTGTTGATATTGATCTGTAGCTGTTTGTGCACTGAGAGTTTTCTCATGTTTCCCATGTTTGGTCGTTCCTAGACATCACCGTTTCTGTAGAACCTTTCGAGGCTCTTGTTTAGGAACGCATGTTATGCTGACAGGAAGGCTCTATTTTGTGTGGGTATTAAATATTCAGCCATAGCATTTCAGCTGACTGGAAAAAGCCTGAGTGTGGAGTTTGGGGGACACCTGAATCAGGGTTGGGCTGTATCTTGTTTCATGCTTTCAGACGGTTAGTGTTAGCAGAGGGTTGAATCACGCAGGAAGTAATGGAGTTACAAAATTTTAGCTCCAACATCCAGCAAGAACCTCAGTATCTGCATTCCAGCCATTAACGTCCAGTCCAGTCAGTACCTGTGTATAACATATGCGATATCTATACAGTTAATGAGTATATATATATATATGGTGGTTCTGTGGCTGTTTATAGGATATATATCGTCGCTGTCCGAAGAAAAACAAGTATCTCCAAAATGGCAACTTTACAGGAAAGGACAAAAACCTCATATAGTTTGAATGGAAGTCAATGGAACCAGACATCTTTCCAAAAGGTTTTGACCCATTTCCGTTGGTCTTTTCATCATGCAAATCTCACAGTGTGTATACGGCAGCGGCTGTTTTCAAATGATGCATAAAAGTCAAAATGGACAAAAATGGAGATACATCTTTTTCATTGGACTGCGATGATATGATCTATACACTCATTGACTGTATAGATAACATGTATCTCCGTTTTTGACGTTTTCACCTTCATGCTTCATTCGAACA
>JAMWET010006276.1:45000-95000 GCA_024036415.1 Prochilodus magdalenae
ATATATATATATATATATATATATATATATATATATATATATATATAATATAGTGCAATATATGAAATAATACAATGTCATATATGGGAAACAAGTGCATATATTTTGCATATATTTATATAGTGATAAATATATTACAATATATTGTATAATACATAAGGAATTTCGCTTTTCATATATTGTATGTATGGTAGTATAATATATATTTACTTATATATTGTAATATATTTCATTTTATATGTAAACGACATCATATGTATTTCTCCATATGTGTTTGCATATATGATAATATATATAGTTTTATATATGTGAGAATATTTTTATACATACATGTGGCAATATACAGTATGTATATATTCTCACATATGGAGAAATACATATCGTCACTGTCCAAAAAAAAACAAGTATCTCCAAAATGGCAACTTTACAGGAGAGGCCAAAAACCTCATTCGAGTTTAATGTAAGTCAATGGAACCAGACGTCCTTCCGAGCACTTCTGGGCCATTTCAGTTGGTCCGTTTATCATGCAAGTCTCACAGTGTGTAAACGGCAGCTGCTGTTTTCAAATGATGCATAAAAGTCAAATGGACAAAAATGGAGATACATGTTTTTCGTTGGGCAGCGACGATATGATGTCTATTACATATAAAATGAAATATATTACAGTATATAAGTAGATATATGTTATACTACCATATATTCAATATATGAAAAGCGGCAATTCCCTATGTATTATACAATATATTGTAATATATTTATCACTATATAAATATATGCACTTGTTTCCCATATATGACATTGTATTATTTAATATATTGCACTATATTTTCCAATACATTGCGATATTATCGTTTCATAAGGGGACGTCTGGTTCCTATCACCAGCTTTGTTTACATCGTAGTGAATCAGTGGAGTTCCCCTTATCCCGAAGGATAAGGTCACTCTGCATTCAGCTGTGTAGATGTTTATGATGCACCAGTGTAAATGAAATGTTTATGCTGAAATATCTTATCCTGTACAAATCCGTACTGGGCATAGTCCAATGACATGCCCCCACCCCCCCACCATGATAGTACCCAGGAGTACTAAAGCCTTCACACCCCTCGTGTCTTGGCCTATAGCTGGACCATGACAGATCTGACGTTTCCTGCCCATTAAGAGTGGAATGGTGCGACCGCTCGCCCATAATGACCCAACTCTGTTCCCTCTTCCCTGCAGGACACAACCTCGCTGTCGTCGTCCAAAGGAGGAGGGGGTGGCGGTGGCAGCGGAGGGGCCGGGATCGGTGTCTTTAAGTCTGGCTGGCTCTACAAAGGCAATTTCAACAGCACGGTCAACAACAGCATCACTGTTCGGGTGAGAGCGCCAGCCAAAGGCTTCATTCATTGACCACTCAGCTGGTCATACTAATCATCTAATCACCTCTCAGTTAGACTGCTGATCTGGAATCAGTTCCACTCACTCTCCTCGTAGCCTGCCGGTGTATAGCACCACTACTCTAAGCTGATTTTTGTATCTGTGAAAATCGTTTTGAGTTGGTTACTGATTCTCAGTCCTAATGTTATCCAATGGGATACTCTTCTTCTTCTTCTTCTTCTCCTTCTTCCACATTGTCCGCTTACTACACCCGTAGTTTAAGATATTGACACCGTTCCAACAGTTTTTTGATTGGATGCACGGTTGCTACGTAGCAACTGATTTTTCCCGATTTCTTTTCCATTAAGAATGAATGGGATGGAAAAGCGCATGCGCCTTTACTGTACTTCTGCTCAACCCAGAGACATCGTTTTTGATACACCATCTCAGGGAAGACCCTCAAACTCGAAATCAATGTCGGCTCGACCGAGTTTATTTCCCATCCCTATCCCACCAATGACCCCCATTCATGTTTCCCCTGTTGTTTCCTCTACCATACAGACGCCATGTACTCACTCCGGGTAGATCCCCAAACTCTAATCCACAGCCACACTGACCCAGAATCCTCTGTTTGTTGTTTTTTTCATCCCCCCTTCCAACCACAGCCTGCCAGGAAGCGGAAACCATTTAAGCTGCGCAATCATTCCTCGTTTCCTTCAGCAAATGAAATGCACTTTCTTCTTCTTCTTGGTCATAAGATTTTTGTGTGCTAACTAGTCCCCTAGTTTTTAAGATATCAACCTTCTTCCAGCTCTGGAATGTTCAGACTGAACAGTAAACGATGTGCTTGTACACAGCTTTTATGGTTTCCAGAAAATTATTTTTTTTTACAATAAGAATAAATGGGGGTGGAAAAGTAAACACCCATCTTTTGCTGTACTGCTCCCACAGTTGCCATCACAGTTTTCCATACACCATCTCACGACAGACCCCTATCAATGTTGTTCTGACCCACACTTGTT
Organism: Prochilodus magdalenae; assembly: GCA_024036415.1. Lineage (NCBI taxonomy): Eukaryota > Metazoa > Chordata > Actinopteri > Characiformes > Prochilodontidae > Prochilodus > Prochilodus magdalenae. The sequence continues at coordinate 47,379 of JAMWET010006276.1, forward strand.
GTTGTTCTCTTTTCATCATCACTTCTTTCTCCCATAGAATCCTATTCATTTCTAGGCCTACTCAGAGCTGAGGGGTAAGCCTGGGATAGGCTGTACAAGCATTCACAAGGCTGGCCACAAAAACATGCTCTAGAATGGCATTCCTTTTTGGTCAATACCTTGTACTGACGACAGTAAGGTCAAAACTCTCCACAACGTCTTCTCCAGCACATCCCAAAGACTTTTAAAGGGGTTAAGGTCAGTTAATGGTGTGACAATGATTCCTCATGCTGCCTGGACTGACAGTCTGAGCCTGGTCAGTCTTTCCATTGTTATCCTGTTACATGGCCATACCATCAGGGAGGAAAACAAAACCATAGATGGCATGACCTGGCCATTCAGGTGGTCAGCGGACTTCATCTTATTACTCCCTAACGTTGCTAAGACTTGACCAGTCCAGCTGAACCAACCCTAGATCATAACATTGCCTCCAGAGGCTTGTACAGTGGGCACTGTGCATGAATGCTGCATCATTACCTTCTTACCCTGACCCAGTCATCCTTCAGGAACTGGCTGAAGCTGGACTCATCGGACCACCTCAGCCATTTCTGATGTTTTAGACTCCAATTTCTCTGCTTCCTAGCGAATTCAAACCCGGTTAGCATCACTAACAAGTGTACTCCCAGTCCTTATTCATCTCGGTGCTGAACACGGTGCCTCCACACACACAGATTGGTGGTCGTCTTCACCAAGACACAAGCGGGACTCGTCTCTGAAGATGACCCTCTGCCATTCTAAGTCACTCCATGACAGTCTGGCACGACACCGCTGCAGTCTTAGGTGATGCTGACATGGTGCTAAGGGCAGCCATGGTAACGGTCTGGGTGCATGTAGTCCTGGGCATCACTCCTCACTGTATGTCTGCATTCGTAACTGCTGGGACGGTTCCAGTTCTTACGCCACATGCGCAGCTAAGAGTGAAACTCCAATCATGATGTCAAACGTACACACCACGTTTCACTCCTGTCAGTTGATTTCTATTTGTGCAGAGGTTTGGTGGAGGGGCAGTATTCTGAAGTTGGAACTGTGTTGATATCTTCAAAACGGAAAGCTAGTCAGCGGACCAAACCTGTGACCCAAGTAGAAGAGGAAAAATGTAGTGTGGGATAAAAGGAGTGGTGCAGATTGCGCAATCACTAACAAGTTAAAAACTGTTTCACAGCTTTCACTGGTTCTGTAGAAGGGCGGTGGGGTAGACAATGCGTTACGTAACACAGTGTTTCCATACTACATCATGGTCTTTCCTTGAAAAGAGAAACCCAGTTTCCCATCATAATGCATGGTCCTCCTATTTGGACTCCTGCCTTCAGCTGATTCTGGAGGTTTTCCCTGAATAAACAAGCCATCAGAACTTGGTCATAGCCTGGTTTCGATTAAGTAGGCTGTACTTATTATTAATGGTATAAGAACAACCAATGTCCAAGAAGCAGTCATCGTAAAACCGTCTAAGGCAGCTCTACAGTTGGAGCACATTTGTTTTTCCATTATGTTGAGCTGCGCCGTCAGAAAAATGATCCTGGCTTCCAGCTAATGTTGTAATGTTTGGCGATGTGATTAGTTTACTGGAAATGCATTAAGCATGGCCTTGCGTCTGAATAGATATGGCTGTGTACAGGAAGAGTGCACAAACTTATGAAACCACCAAGGGGCTCTTATGTTGGTAGCCATTCTTATGAATAGGCTTATTGTACTCTTACTTTTATAAACACCCGCTTTCTCTCAGTACTCGAACCTCTGCCAACTTCACAGCTTAGGCACTCTTACTGACCTTATGGCAGTAGAGACTTACAATCTGGTGGTCCGGCTTTGCTTCTACTGTATACCGAGGGGCTGTTTCAGAGAAATCCCAACCCTTTAAGCCCACATTGGTTTAAATAGAGTTGACACCACGCGACTTCTACCTACTTATCTATCTATCTATCTATCTATCTATCTATCTATCTATCTATCTATCTATCTATCTATCTATCTATCTAACTGTCTGTCTAACTGTCTATCCGCCTGTCCGTCTGTCCACCCCCCCGGCCCATCCATCCATCCATCCATCCATCCATCCATCCATCCATCCGTCCGTCCATCCATCCGTCCGTCCGTCCATCCATCCATCCATCCATCTATCTATCTATCTATCTATCTATCTATCTATCTATCTATCTATCTATCTCTATCTAACTGTCTGTCTGTCTGTCCGTCCGTCCGTCCGTCCACCCCCCCCCCTCCCCCAGGCCCATCCATCCATCCATCCATCCATCCATCCATCCATCCATCCATCCATCCGTCCGTCTGTCTATCTATCTATCTATCTATCTATCTATCTATCTATCTATCTATCTATCTATCTATCTATCTATCTATCTATCTATCTATCTCTAGTCCAAAACTCTAGGACATTTATGGAATTCAGATTGACATTTGTTCAGTTAAAAATAAAAGTAAACAAATTTAAAATAACTAAGATGACACTTTATCTAATTATTAGAAAAGATCTGGACCAGTGATTATGATCTTTGCCGTATACAATCCCTACTTTATAGTTGTGAGTAACAACATTGGAAAGCTATTCCCCTAAATGCAAGTATGAGCTCCTTCTGGTGTGGGTTCATGGCCATTTCTCCTCTTTGCATGATGCACACAAATGTGATGCGTGTGCTGATAGCCCCTCTGCTGGAGAGACTGCTACCGGAGATGTGCTAGGAGTGGACATGCTTATTGTTTCAGTATTTTAATATGTTTACTTTTTATATATTTCTAAGCTGTTTAACCTTAAAAGAAGTCCTCTCTAGTTCCCTGTTAGTTTTCTTTCCCAACATCCATTAATCAGATCGGATATCTGATTGCATCACGCTGTGGCCCAGGCCTGCTCCCAGCATTACATTAGTATGCCATAAAAGTGGAAATCATAACCTACTTCTAGACATTTAAAGCTTTTAAATGATGAGTTATGATCATTTATCTTATAAGTTATAAGTTAAAGTATTAAGTCTTATTCCTACAGATGTTAAAAAAATAGTGTTTGGACCAACAGGTTTTCCAAAGTTTTTTTTTTTTTATTAAAATATATATATATTTTTAGAATTTCCAGTAGCTATATTAATTTCTCATAATAAGCATTACATATTTTGACTGGATTTAAGATGATTTCACACCATTTCTTTCAATGTAAGTAAGATTTATAGAATACCAGGCATACAGTGGGGTGTGAAAGTTTGGGCAGTGTTGTTAATTTTCCTGATTTACCTTTATAAAGCATTGATTGTTTGGATAAAAGATTCAGTTAAATATATCATATAGGGGACAAACACAGTGATATTTGAGAAGTGAAATTAAGTTTATATGATTTACAGAAAGTGTGCAATAGTTGGTTAAACAAAAGCAGGCAGGTGCATAAATTTGGGCACTGTTGTCATTTTATTGATTTCAAAACCTTTAGAACTAATTACTGGAACTCAAATTTGGTTTGGGAAGTTCAGTGACCCTTGACCTCCATACACAGGTGACTCCAATTATGAGAAAGGGTATTTAAGGGGGGCAATTGTAAGTTTTTCTCCTCTTTGCATCTTCTTTGAAGAGTCGCAGCATGGGAGTCTCAAAACAACTTTCAAATGACCTGAAAACAAAGACTGTTCACCGTCATGGTTTAGGGGAAGGATACAGAAAGCTCTCAGAGATTTCAGCTTTCAGTCTCCACTGTGAGACACATTGTGAGAAAATGGAAGACCACAGGCACGGTTCAAGTCAAGGCTTGAAGTGGCAGACCAAGAAAAATCTCCAATAAACAGAAGCGAAGGATGTTGAGACAGTGCAGCTGAGTCAACCCATCAGCTTAACCAGCACCACAAGACCTACAACATGATCCTTGCTGCTGATGGAGTCAGCTGTGCATCGTAAAAACCAACTATTCTGCGCACGGAGTTTTGACACAAGGGAGATGCTGTATGGGAGAGTGATGCAGAGGAAGCCTTTGCTTCGCCCACATCCACAAACAGAGCCGCTTGAGGTATTGCTAAAGCACATTTGGACAAGGCAGCTTCATTTTGTGGAATAAGGTGTTGCCAGGGAACTTTATATAGAGTTAGTTGGCATAACAAGGGCCGTTCAACCCCATGCATGGAGGAAAAAGACGCCACAGCACTCCCAGAAAAAAACACCTGCTACCTACAGTGTAAATTTGTCGTGGTTGGTTCCATCATGCTGTGGGGCTGTGTGGCCATACAGGGACTGGGAATCTTGTTTAAGTTGTTAGGGACACATGGTATTCCAATCAATATCAGCAGATTCTGGAGACCCAATGTCCAGTAATCAGTGACAAAGCTGAAGCTGGCTGCCAGGTTGCTGGATCTTTCCAACAAGACAACGACAAAAGTAGGCGCTAAACACTGCTCAAAATCTACTACTAATGGAACACTCATTCATGCAGAGGAAGTACACAACGTTCCTGGAATGGCCAATTCTCAGTTCCCCCAGACCTGAATATCAATATTGAAAATCTGTGCTGTCAGCTCTATGTTAAAGAGAGCTGTCCATGCTCGGAACCCATCAAACCTGAATGAACTAGAGATGTTTTGTAAAGAAGAATGGTCTAAAATACCTTCAGCCTTCAGGGTTTTTTTTGGTGCCCAAATTTATGCACCTGCCTGATTTTGTTTAGACAATTATTGCACACTTTCTGTAAATCATATAAACTTCATTTCACTTCTCAAATATCACTGTGTTTGTCCCCTATATGATACATTTAACGCAATTTTTTAATCCAAACCATCATTGCTATATAAAGGTAAATCAGGAAAATTAACAACGCTGCCCAAACGTTCGCACCCCACTGTAGCTCTGGACTACATCAGATATCATAGATGATAATTTCTTGATTCAGTGTTTTGCTATTGCTCAGAGTGAGGCTAATCAATGGGCGAGAGTGAAAATATTAATTCAGGAAGTTAACATAATGGAGCTGTAGCGATCTAAAATGAGTCTTTATCTCTTACTGAGAGGTAAATGAGTAGCCATGTTGAGCTATCGAGCCTTTCTGCCACTCACTGTTTACAGGTGCATGCCGTTTCTCACCCTCTGGTTTTGCCTCTTGTGTCTTTGCAGTCATTCAAGAGGAGATTTTTCCAGCTGACCCAGCTAACGGACAACTCCTACATCATGAACTTCTACAAAGATGAGAAAATCTCAAAGGAGCCTAAAGGTTGCATATTCCTGGACTCGTGCACGGGGGTAGTTCAGGTCAGTAGCAGTATGCATTTTAGCCTGATCAATCCAGTGTGCCCACCGGAGTCGCCAAGAATCTGGATTGCAAGGGTCATTTGCTTAACCAGAAAAGACTTGCAGCATATTTGTGACGCTGGATTGACGAACCAGACGCTCGCGGAGAAAAAAACGTAGAGGGCTTAATGTGCTGTCGTGAGTGAGTCGATACAGCAACCAAACAGAATGGTAAAACCAGAGCGACCAAAACAGACATCGCAAGACGAGGACAAGATCCAGATACAAGCTAGGGTCCAAACCAGGGCCATAAGAAATCAGCCAATCAAATAAGAGGAAGAGGCAAAAGATGAAAAGGCCAAAGGGCAGACGAGGGTCATTCACGAGAATACAGATAACAGTAGAAAACACTAGGGTGGGCAATACTACGCTAAGGGCAGGTCTACATATACACAACAAGTAAATGGGAGACAGGTGAGGTTAATCAGAACTCTGGGGAAAACTCTGACGGGAAAGCTGTTCCTGATTGGTGGAGATAGCACTCATGGTGTTGTAGTCAAAGAGCTGGGAATCATGGGGAGTGTAGTCCCCGGACTCGGCAGAGTCTGATCTCACTTGAACGCTAACCTGTTGACCGAAGGTTATCACCACAGGGTTCAGCAGCTGCCCGAGACTTCTGCTGTACAAGAGGGTTTCCTCTGTGTTGCTAAATTCAGAGAAACATGCTGACATTGTTGTCTGTGGTCAGCAACGTCACGCTACAGACCCAGGCCGGAAGCCCTGTCTAAAAGGTCCGGATTAAGGTAGCGTCTGGCATATTGAAAAAAACGTCCCAACTGGGTTCTTGTGTCGCAGAACAACCGGCTGAGGAAGCACGCCTTTGAGCTGAAGATGAACGAGGTGACGTACTTTGTCCTCGCGGCGGAAAGCGAGCAGGACATGGAAGACTGGATCAACACGCTGAACCGCATCCTCCAGATAAGTCCGCCCGAAGGCCCGGCTCTGGACCGCAAAAGCATGGACCTGACTGACACCAAGCAAGGTGAGTCTTTGGAGCGTTAGATCTATTTGTGCCTCCTTAGAACTAATGCCACATGAATGCACTCAGGGAAATGCTGCGTAAGTGAACGATGGGCGCATCTTTTGGTGCTTGTGGCAAGCTGCTAAGAGGAATTGCAGAGTTGCTATGAACCACAGAATCAGCAGTGATTGCTGGAGAGAGACATGCAGACAGGGTGGCTTTTTTATCCTTTCTACATAATGCCGTCACTTGTATCTCGATACTGCATATTAAAGGGGCAGTGTGTAACCTCTAGTGCTGTGCAGGTTGTGTATTACAACCTATTGATATTCTCACCCACCCAGCCTATCCTAGAACCCACAGTGGTTTGTCAAAATTTACATTCAAAAAATGGTTACCCAGCACTATTGTTCTAGCAGCTCATTCTACCCATCGAGTGGTGGGGACCTAGCACACTCATATCATTAGCACAGTCTAGTAACTCAACTAGATTATGGTAAATTAAGGTTAAGCTGAAGAATTTAAACAAGAAACTGCTAAATTATTAGCCAGTATGTGGTTTGTCCATTTTGGGCTCCTATGGCAACCTTGCAGCTCTTCATGATAGCCTCTTTTGGAAGACAATCTTGTCTAGACATGATAAGATAAGATAAGATAAGATAATCCTTTGTTGATCCTACAGTGACAGAAGTGTCAGGAAAATGTACAAATAATAAATAAGATCTATATATACAAAAATTACAGAAAATATAAATAGTAGAAATAGAAATAGATTCCTGAGTTTTATTGCACATAGTCGAAATAGACTACTGTAGAAATGGACTACTATAGAATAGACTACTGTAGTAATAGACTAGTGTAGAAATAGGCTAATGTAGAAATAGACTACTGTAGAATAGACTACTGTAGGAATAGACTACTGTAGAGATAGACTACTGTAGAGTAGACTGGTGTAGAATAGACTAGTGTAGAAATAGACTAGTGTAGAAATAGACTAGTGTAGAGATAGGCTAGTGTAGGAATAGACTACTGTAGAGATAGACTAGTGTAGAAATAGACTAGTGTAGGAATAGACTACTGTAGAGATAGACTACTATAGAAATGGAGTACTGTAGAAATAGACTAGTGTAGGAATAGACTAGTGTAGGAATAGACTAGTGTAGAATAGACTAGTGTAGAAATAGACTACTGTAGAAATGGAGTACTGTAGAAATAGACTTGTGTAGGAATAGACTACTGTAGAATAGACTAGTGTAGGAATAGACTAGTGTAGAAATAGACTAGTGTAGAAATAGACTAGTGTAGGAATAGACTAGTGTAGAGATAGACTACTGTAGAAATGGAGTACTGTAGAAATAGACTAGTGTAGGAATAGACTAGTGTAGAATAGACTAGTGTAGAAATAGACTACTGTAGAAATGGAGTACTGTAGAAATAGACTAGTGTAGGAATAGACTAGTGTAGAAATAGACTACTGTAGAAATGGAGTACTGTAGAAATAGACTAGTGTAGGAATAGACTAGTGTAGGAATAGACTAGTGTAGAAATGGAGTACTGTAGAAATAGACTAGTGTAGAGATAGACTAGTGTAGGAATAGACTACTGTAGAAATGGAGTACTGTAGAAATAGACTAGTGTAGGAATAGACTACTGTAGAAATGGAGTACTGTAGAAATAGACTAGTGTAGGAATAGACTACTGTAGAAATGGAGTACTGTAGAAATAGACTAGTGTAGGAATAGACTAGTGTAGAAATAGACTAGTGTAGGAATAGACTAGTGTAGAATAGACTAGTGTAGGAATAGACTAGTGTAGAAATAGACTAGTGTAGGAATAGACTAGTGTAGGAATAGACTAGTGTAGAAATAGACTAGTGTAGGAATAGACTAGTGTAGGAATAGACTAGTGTAGAATAGACTAGTGTAGAAATGGACTAGTGTAGGAATAGACTAGTGTAGAAATGGAGTACTGTAGAAATAGACTAGTGTAGAGATAGACTAGTGTAGAATAGACTAGTGTAGAATAGACTAGTGTAGGAATAGACTACTGTAGAAATGGAGTACTGTAGAAATAGACTAGTGTAGGAATAGACTAGTGTAGAAATGGAGTACTGTAGAAATAGACTAGTGTAGAGATAGACTAGTGTAGGAATAGACTACTGTAGAAATGGAGTAGTGTAGAAATAGACTAGTGTAGAAATAATAGACTAGTGTAGAAATAGACTACTGTAGGAATAGACTACTGTAGAAATAGACTACTGTAGAAATAGACTACTGAGGACAGCGGATGTTATACCGAGGTTATTCTAAAGCAGAGGAATCGATCCGTGTGTTTTCGTTCGGTTAGAACCGAGGTCTTCAAACCAGTCCTCAACGCCCCTCCGCCAGATCCACAGTTTGCTCCACTCCTATGCATTGTATGTTTAGCCATTTCATAGCTAAAATGTGGGCGGTCCTGGGGGTCCTGAGAACCAGTTTGAAGACCTCTGTTCTAAACAAATGAAAACACATTAATTGATTTGTACATTCGTTTGTTTATTCGTCTTCTGAGCTGCTTATCCTTCTGGGTCACTGGGGTGCTGAAGCCATCCTAGCACTCATTTGGTAGAAAGCAGGGGCCACCCTGGACAGGCTGCCAGCCCATTGCACGGCTTGATCTTAATAGACACCCCCCCCCCGAATATCACACACTGCACCTTTAACGAGCCTACTCACTGTTATAAAGATATTCATCTTTTATTGTGAAACAGAGACTGTGCACAACAACATCCTGTGTGACGTAAAGGCATTGACAAATTTCCACACTGACAAAAAACACATAATGGAAGTAAATGAATAAATGTGTACTCAGATTCTGCGGCCAGGACAGACATGTGCTGCTGGTTTAGAACTCGCAGGCCCAAAACAGGATCCCTGACCAGACAGCTAGAAGACTGGACCTTCATAGTTCAGACAAGTGAACATTTCTCAGCGGCACGTTCGCGTGAACCGCCAGTTTAGGCCTCTGAAAAATAAAGCCCAGATCCTGTCAGCTATATGGCCACCTTATTGGTCAAAATTGAGGTCCAGTTTTTCGGTAGGTTAGTGTTGAGTTAGTGCATTTAGCCTGCTGGGGTCCTTAAAGGGTTTACAGAAATATTCATTTTCATACATGTCAGTTCATCCCCTGGAGCCAAGTGCTTGTAGACGTTTGCTAGTGGGTCGTCTGAAATGCATTTGCCTTCCTGTGCTGCAGTTACAGCCTCTACCCTTCTGGCGTGTCTTTACACCAGATGCTGAAACATGGCTGTGAGGCTTGCATGATTGCATCCAGCATTCACAAGGTCGCATAAGTGAGGTCAGGTATTGGTGTTGGACGTTCGGGTCTGGATCTCTCCAGCACATCTCAAACGTTCCACCGTTCTACTGTACGCAGTCCAGTACCTAAAGCCCTTCCTGCCTAAGACCACCATGCCATGTGCTAGACAGTGTAGAGACCCCAGCTGCATTCTCTGGAGTGATGGAGGTCTACCCAGTGTATCCTTTGGGATGAGTTGGAGTGATGCAGGACTGGTGATCCAGCGTCTGTACCCGGCCTCACTAATGCTCTTGTGATTGCTGAATGCAGTCAGATCCTCACAGCAATGTAAAGTCCCAGGAGAATAGAGCCTGCTAATGTAGTCAGGGGGGACGAACTCCCTGTTTAATACCCTTCATATCAGAAGAAGCCGTCTCAGCTGAAGTCACTGTTACGGTTGAATAATTTTGATTTTATTAATATTAATAAAAAGATTTTTAACATTAATGGCATTTAGCTGACGCTCTTATCCAGAGCGACATACAAGGTTAACCACGTTACAGGTAGGCCAGTGTAGTGTTAGGAGTCGTGCCCAAGGACTCCTATTGGTGTAGGGATTCGGGATTCGAACCCCAGCCTCCTACATGTGGTGGTGGCTCGCTGGCAGGTAGTGGTGTTATCCACTGGGCTACACCAACCACTTCGAGTTTTAGTATGGCATATGGTTGGTGTAGCTCAGCAGGTAACACCACTACCTGCCAAGGAACCACCACCACATGCAGGAGGCTGGGGTTCGAATCCCGGTCTGGGTGACTACGCTGTGCTACACCAATAAGAGTCCTTGGGCAAGACTCCTAACACCACACTGGCCTACCTGTAATATGATTAACCCTGTAAGTTGCTCTGGATGAGAGCGTCAGCTAAATGCTGTAAATATGAATCGATTTATTCCTGTGCTGTGTTTTCAGATGTGTTTGACCTCTCCTTGAACCATGTTTCTCTCCCGGAAAACGAGGAAACGACGGAAAACGGGATCCATCCCGAACTGGCCAAGGTAATCTAGGCTAAGATAAGCCGATGACTGATGGCTATAAATTCAGAAATAACCAAATTTCACCATTTGAAATGTTGACTTTGCTCTGTTTCCAGTGCAGTGTAGTATTCATCATCAGTATGCTCATCATTTCATGCTATGGGATGACGTTTTTTGGGAAATGGGGTTGCCAAGTGTATGATGCCACGGCTAACCAATACCTTTTGCCCGCCAGTACATCACTGAAACCGAGGAGGTGGTGAGAACAGCCCGAAGAGAAGAGAGGCTGAACCTGTTCTCCCTCGACCCTGACACTCCTGTAGGTGTCTCGTCATTCACACATGTCTCCGGTTATGCCTCTGGGTGACGCCTAACATGCTCAGTGACGCCTAACATGCTCAGTGTTTGACTTACCAGCTCACTTTAGCTGTTACCACCCCCATGCTCCATAATGCCTTCATAGACCTGAGGATCGCCGCTGTCTGTTGTAGGTTATGAGGAGCCCGAGAGGGGAATGTGGAGAACCGTCACCTGCCCGTCCCTTCGATGAGAAGCTGGGGAAGAGACTGATGATCTACTGCCGCTCCCTCAACCTCACACTGCAGGGCTGTGTGAACGAGACTGAGACGGAGCCTGTCACTAACGTGAGGCTCACACTCACATAGAAAACATGAAGTGATAAATCTACCCAGCCCTGTTTACCATTTAGGTGCACTTTGTAGCTCTACAGTTACAGACTGTTGTCCATCTGTGTCTCTGTGTACTTACCCCACTTTCACGCTGCTCTTCAGTGGTCAGGACCCCCACAGGACCACCACACAGCAGTGGATCATTGTAAGCACTGTAGTGACGCCGACGTGGTGGTGGTGTGTTAGTGTGGGTGGTGCTGGTGTGAGTGGATCAGACAGGAGTGCAGCTGGAGTGTTTAGACACTGTGTCCACTCACTGTCCACTCTATTAGACACTCCTACCTTGCTGGTCCACCTTGTAGATGGACAGTCAGAGACGATAGCTCATCTGCTGCTCAACAGTGCAGTGCTGGTCATCCTCTAGTCCTTCATCAGTGCCCACAGGATGCTGCCCACAGGACGCTGCCCACAGGACGCTGCCCACAGGACGCTGCCCACAGGATGCTGCCCACAGGACGCTGCCCACAGGATGCTGCCCACAGGATGCTGCCCACAGGACGCTGCCCACAGGACGCTGCCCACAGGACGCTGCCCACAGGACGCTGCCCACAGGACGCTGCCCACAGGATGCTGCCCACAGGATGCTGCCCACTGGACACTGCCCACAGGATGTTGCCCACAGGATGCTGCCCACAGGACGCTGCCTACAGGACGCTGCCCACAGGATGCTGCCCACAGGATGCTGCCCACAGGATGCTGCCCACAGGGCGCTGCCCACAGGACAATGTTGGCTGGACAGTTTTGGTTGGTGGATGATTCTCAGTCCAGCGGTGACACTGGGCGACTGGTCTGATCCAGTCACAGTAGCGCCACACACACTAACGCACCACCACCACCTCAGTGTGACTGCAGTGCTGAGAATGATCCACCACCCACATAATACCTGCTCTGTGGTGGTCCTGTGGGGGTCCTAACCGTTGAAGAACAGGGTGAAAGGGATTAACAAAGTATATAGAGTAACAGATGGACTGCAGTCTGTAACTGTAGAACCACAAAGTGCATCTATATGGTAAGTGGAGCTGATATAATGGAGAACGTGTGGAGAAACAAGGAGGTGGCTGATCATTGTATCTGATATCGACATACCAGTCCTGTCTGGCAGATCAGCATGTCCTACATGAGATTATTTTTGCGAAGCCGTTTGTGTTAATCCAAGCCACTCTGTTTAGATCGAGCCCTTCTTTGTGACCGTGGCGCTGATGGACATGAGAGAGAACAGGAAGGTCTCGGCAGACTTCCAAGTGGACCTCAACCACGAAGTCGTGCGCAAAATGCTCAGCGGCTCAGGTAGTCCCGGAGGTCAGGGCACGCAAAGCGGGCCGCAGGAAAACGGCCTCAAGTCTCCTGTGGAGAAGAGGAGCGGAGATTGCCAGCTCAGTCAGGAACTGGAGAACTGGCTATGCTTTCCAAAACAGGTACCTCTGGCGCTGAACACTATATGACCTATGACCTATTGACCATGTTATTGAGTGATTGTGGTGTGGCTCAGCGTTTAACACCGCTACCAACCAGAGAGCTACCACCCCATGTGGGAGACGGGGGTTTGAATCCCAGTCTAGGTAGCAAATGCTGAGCTACACCAATAAGAGTCCTTGGGCAAGACTCCTAACACTACACTGGCCCACCTGTAAAACGAATAACCCTGTAAGTCGCTCTGGATAAGAGCGTCAGCTAAATGACGTAAATGTAAAAATTGTGATCATCAGCGTCATGTAAAGCAGAAGAAATGGATCCTTAGGATTCCTAATTCCGCTTTGCTCATGATGTCCATGATTTGACAGCTACTCGTATTGTATATAGCATGCCTGGTGCTTCAGATTCAGTAAGGTGTTGGGCCATGAGAACAGTGGGCCTCAGAATAAATTCCCCAAGGCTTTGGAACCAAACGGAAGGAAGAAAGCACCGTCAGTTGCTGTTTTGTTGTTGACGGTGGAGATTGTGGGTAAACGGTCTCCACCACCACAAACACTACACCTCTCATAGGTGTTTTATGTAGTGGCAATCTGGTGCCTGTAAAGGCCACGGCCTTTTTTCATCAACCCATTCAGTGACCATTTAAAAGTCCCCTCCCGTCAGTGTAGAGCGGTTTTATCGTAAGATCACATAGACTTACATTCCCCTCTAAGGGGGCATGTAGACCCAACCCTGTCAGCAAAACGCCCCCTGCAGACTAACAGGAGTCACCTGACCCCGCACTGTTGGCTTGTCTGATCATACCACCGACCAGAAGGGTTTCAGATGATTGACAGGTGTCAGAACACACAGGAACCATGCTTTAATTATCACATTCATGCTGGCACCCTCTGATACCGTCATATACACACATCCCTAAAGGTATAGCTGCACCCAGAAGGAATCAGCCGACAGGAATGAAACTTGGAGGGCAGGTTTGATGTTGTGTCCCCCACGATTACAGACACTCAGCGAGCAGTGGTGTCCTCCATTAGTCATCCTGTCTGCAACATTGGCAGACGGCTGCATGGCACAGGGCTACATGCACTCAGACCGTTACCACGACTGCCCTTAGCACCACATCACCGTCACCAAAGGCTGCAATGGTGTCAGGCCAGTCTGTCATGGAGTGAGTCAGGATGGCAGCGGGTCATCTTCAGTGACCAGTCCCGCTTTAGTCTTGGTGGAGACGACCATGGAATCCGTGTGTGGAGGCACCATGGTCAGCAGGCCTGGTGTCCCTCCACCTCCACCCATACCGCACCATCTGCAGGAACTGTGTGAGGATATACAAGCTGCATGGGATGGCTTATCACAGGACACCAGTAGGAACCTCAACAGCTCCATGCCCGGACGTCTGGCGTGTTGTCTTACTGAGAGACAGACTTCTGTATGTGTAGCTCCATAAATATTGATCATATCAGTGTAAATGTATCATCAGTTATTGATCCTGGTCACCTTTATCTTCCTTCCCAACACCACCGCACTCCCACACCTCCTTCTGGGTGCAGCTGTGGTTTGATGATGACCGTATATGGGAAATAACTTGACATTGAACTTTGTTAGTATCACCCAGCGTTAGATATCAGTGCTGCAGCTAAAGTGACAGTTGCACTGGATGTTTTTCCAGCAGACACAGGAAACGTGGTGGTGGTTTGCCTTTTCATGTGTGTGTGTGTGTGTGTGTGTGTGTGTGTGTGTGTGTGTGTGTGTGTGTTTGTGTTTGCACCTCCAGGCTATCTTCTCCATCACAAATCCTCACACAGATATTGTGATGGTGGCCCGTGTAGAGAAAGTGCTGATGGGAAATATAACCAGCGGGACGGAGCCCTACATTAAGAACACAGACAACAGCAAGGTAGCATGACTTCGGTTTCCATCTCCTTCCATCGCCTCTAAGCTAAAGTGAAGCTAGGGGTGGGCCATATGATGAAGGCCCAGCATCGTAATATATAATATACTGAGTGACTCTGAGGATGTCTGCCAGCTTTCATTTCCTTCCTGTATCTATTTTCAATCCACCACTGTTTAAAGATAGACCATAGTTCTGCAAACTGAGTGAGCGTGCTCCTCCAGCTTGGAGTTCTGCAGCGTGCATTCAGCATCTACCCTTCGTTTCCTTCCCATTCGGGAATAGATTCATTCGAACCACATGATGAATTTCCCATGTTCGCTAGATAGCGTTTAACAGGAACGCTGTACGATGTGCTTTTTTTCATGTACCCCCCGCCCCCCCTCCCAGAAAACATTCCCCACTTCCATTCCCCAGGCAAACAACCCAGCAGAGCACAGGGCGTATTTCTCCAACCTCTCACTACGGAGAACACAGCTTCGTCTGAGCCTTTCTACCTAAAAGGTTCCAGAAGGAATGCCTTGTAAACTCCTATTTTAAGTGCTTCATCATTGAGAGGACAGATGGTTTTGGAATGACCTACAATGCCCCCTACACTCCCCCCACCACCCCCCATTCTGTGGAACCCTGGCTTTTGTTCGGCTGGCCTAAATGGATCCCCCAGACTCAGCCGCGGCCGGCCAAAACTCCGACACCTTGCTTTGATTTAAACTCGCGCTCGTTATCTAGGTCAGAAAGAAAGATGAGAAAACTCGTTCTTTTTTTTCAGCGTATAAACAACAGAGTCTTTTCCTTTCGGTAATATCGGCTCTTGCCGGATTTCATCCCTCCATTAATTCTTTTTTTTTTTTCCCGTTCCCAGACTGTTCAGAAGATGCTCAAATCCAACAAGCAGTTCTGCAGCAAGCTGGGGAAGTACCGCATGCCTTTCGCGTGGTCCGTAAGGTGAGTGGGATCTTCTGGAACGCTCTGCACAGGTTTAAAACTCATCACCACACAGGCCTTCAAAGCCCTGGTCACAAATCACCGCAACTCAGTGACCGCTACAAGACCGCGACCACTGAAATCTGGGAATGTGACAGTAACGTATCGTCACTTTAACTCCAAAATGGAAACTTTACAGGAGAGGTCAAAAACATGGTTGAATTTGAATAGAAGTCAATGGAACCAGACGTCTTTCCAAGCATGTTTTGGATATTTCTGGTGATCCAGTCATCGTGAAATGTCCACTTGATGTAAACAGCAGCTCATGTGATCGGATGGTGCCAAAAAATAAAAATCAACCAAATTGATATACATGTTTTCATTGGACAGCGATTGATATTATCTATTGAACCTGAAGGTAGTTAGTGATTCCAGATTAGAGCTTAATCCCATTAAACACCAGGGTTATTATTTTATTATTCTATAGTAACTCCTATGAAATAAAGACCCTGGTGTATATGTTTGCATTCATGAGGTCCTTAAGGCTTCACTGCAGATACCTAATATTCCCCATTATGAGATAAATACTATATGTGATATTATTATTAAGGTTATTGAACTCTTTATTATTTCTGGACATCTTATCTGTTACATGTATGTGATCTTTTGACAGTGTCCTAATCCTAGTCAGATAATTTACTTGCTTCAAGCACTCTTTTTTAATATTTATCAAAATAAGTAAAACTATCTGCTATATAATAAGACACTTTCATAAGATTAATCATCAATATTTTTTTACAATAGTCACATTGAAAAATATTAAATGTGTTGACTATGTCTAAGGTGTCTTCACTGTTTTAGTTATTTTATTATTATTATTTATTCATTCCAAGAAATAAACAAATACACATAACTTGTATCAGACATGCTGGTCTGCTTATTGACACTAATAAAATTATGCCATATTTAGAATGTGCATAATGTCACATACCTGACGGATATGTGTTGCATTTTCGACTATAGTAGTGAAGCAGTGGAAATTAGGGTCTGACATTTTTCATTTACATATCTGTGTATTACGTGAACATTGATAAGTGAAGGTGTAAATTAAAGTAAATTAGTAAAACAGTTTTAACTTTTTAACAATATCTTTTATTTCTTTGTTCATTGGGTTTAATAAAGACATACGAAACATCTGATTCAATATAATACAGAACAAATATGTGAATAAATGATAATCGTCTTCAACAATGCAATTCATAACAATTAGTAGCAAGAATGCTTCAGCATTGTTCTCTTATGGAGTACAATAGAGATCGGTAAATATCTGTCACGTTAAAATATCTGTCGAAGTTTTTAATCCAATGATCTGCTGATGATCGGTATAATGCATCATGCTTCCCTATTTTATATCGTGTTTAATATCATATGATCATATGATGATTCATTCACAACTGTTACATCAATACTGTGCAGCAAAATCACATTGCGTTTTTGTAAAGTAACTATTACATGGAATTTCTCAGTTTATATACTGTATATGATCGCCGTCCAATGAAAAACACGTATCTCCAATTTTGTCCATTTTGACTTTTATGGATCATTTAAAAACACTGTATGAGTTTACACTGTATGAGATCTGCATGATGAATGGACCAACAGAAATGGCCCAAAAGGGCTTGGAAAAACGTCTGGTTCCATTGACTTCCATTAAAACTGAATGAGGTTTTTGGCCTCTCCTGTAAGATGCCATATTGGAGATACTTGTTTTTCGTTGGACGGCGGGGATATATTATATTATGTTAATGTAACACCTTTATATGTAGAATTTTATTCTTTAGGAAGATCATTTTACTTGTTATGGGAAATAAAATCATCATATAAAAGTGAAATAATTAGAGCGCAGAATAAGATCAAATGAGATGGAATAAGACTAAGTGTTTAGAAGAAGAATAAGTGTTTGCATGAATGCTTATTATAAATGGTTAGTAGATAAATCATAATCACCTTAAGATCATTAATAAGCAGTTACAGCCCAAAAAGGGGCAACCGTGACGATTTGTTAGTGTAACAGTGAACCCATGTTGACTGATCCTACATGGTCTTCTCCATCAGTCAGCATTAACCCGGTCAGCTTCAATACACTTTCATGTTCATCATACAGAGAACCTCACTGCAGCCGCTTTATTAATGTGTTATAACTGTTTAATAATACCTTGAAAAGTGTTTATAACCTAATTATTAGCCATTAATAACTGAATTTTAGAAGATTTTAGAAGATTTGCTCCTGTTTCAGTCCTGGCAATCGGGTTGGGACATCCCTAAAACAGTTGATTAATGTGAAAGTACACTTGCAGTAGAGCTCAGTACTGAAGCAGTGAGTTTTGAATCAACAGGCTTTCTGATATTGAGAAATACATCAAAATGACAGCCTGTATGTAATACATGACATCGGAGAATTCCATGATTATCCTACTCTTACTAGAGAATGGTGAACTCGACAGCTTCTGTACTGTGCAAATGTTATTTACCCTTTCTCGTTTTGGCTCCCTCAGGTCAGTATTTAAGGATAACCAGGGCATGGTGGACAGGGAGTCCCGTTTCTCCCCCCTCTTCAAGCAGGAGAGCAATAAGATCTCCACTGAGGACCTACTGAAGCTCATCACCGAGTACAGAAGGTACAGCAAAGATCAAAAGACCTGCTGCTGTTTACATTTAGCACGAATGTAGACGACCAGTATGTCTCAAATACCTGTGGAGTGAGTGGAATGGTACATTGCTTTTCCAGGGCAGAGAAGACCAGCAAGCTGCAGACCATTCCCGGCAGCCTAGAGATCAGCGTGGACTGCGTCCCAATGGAGCATCCCAGTAAGGCTCAGTGATGCAACAACATACTGTACTCGTAGTGAACACTAGGGGACGTACAGACGAGAGCTCTTTAATGCTTCACATCAGGATGCGATTCTTCGGGATGCATTAGTGCATTCAATAATGCAAATTTAAAGAAACATATATATATATATATATATATATATATATATATATATATATACACACATATAAATGTGGTTACAACAAAGACAAATCTACACACTTCTGAACGCTTCGAAGAACATTCACCCAAAGCAACAGTGATATTTATATATATATATATATATGAATACAAATATTATATATTATATATTATATATATTATAATATTATGTTACAACATAAACCACATATATAAAATATTTTTAATTAAATTCAAGATTCAAGAGTTTTATTGCACTTGCACTGTCTTTTCTCAGTCTACAGTTATATTTGTATTTCTTGTATATATTTCTTGCCTCCTTGCGAGGTAAGATATTTATATATTTATCAATAGTGACCTGTACTATGTATAGTTTATAGTTTATAGCCAACAAATAATAATACTGCTGCCGGTAACCTACCCATTTAGGTTTTTCATACTGCACAACGCTGTTTTTATTTATTTTATTTTATTTTATTTATTTATTTTATTTGTATTTGTATCTGTGCTGTTTTTTGTAAAACCGCTACTGGCTGCTAAATTTCCTTCGGGATCAATAAAGTATCTATCTATCTATCTATCTATCTATCTATCTATCTATCTATCTATCTATCTATCTATCTATTGTCATGTTGTTTATGAATTTCATGATAAACAGAATACAAATATGACCTAAATTAAAAACCAAAAAAAGCCTGGCTCCTTTAAGTTACATTAAAAGTAATTAAAAGTAAAAGGAATGTTGTGCAAGTGCGGTATCGAGCTAACGACAACCTGGTGTTTTTCTACCCGTCAGACTGCGTGACGTCGTCCTACATTCCCCTGAAACCGTTCGAGGAGTGCGGTCTCCATGTTCCCACAGTGGAGGTGGACGAGTTTCTGCAGGACTCAGCGAAGTACGCCCAGCCTTACAGAGTTTACAAGAACCACATATACATCTACCCGAAACACCTCAAATACGACAGCCAGAAGAGCTTCGCAAAGGTATGTCTGCTAATCAGCGGAATTCAGCACGTCCTATTATTTATGGTCATCTTCAGATTTAAATCAGTAGATTTACCTTCACAGTATTTGCAGACACTCTTACATAGAGCGACGTACGATTTGACCATGTCATACACAGGTAGGTGAAGGTAGCATTAGGAGTCTTGCCCAGGGACTCTGATTAGTATAATGTAGGGGGCGTGTCCAGATTGTGAATCAAACCCCAGTCTACAGCATGGAAGGCGGAGGTGTTACCCACTACACTATACCAACCACATTTGGGATTCTAGGCTAAATATTCATTAGCTTTTAGCTTCTCTTATTTTACTCTCACGTTATTAATATATATCTAATGAAGTTCATCTAATAGACTTTCAGGTAACATTCAATGACTTGTCCCATTACCGATACTGCTGATCCTATACGCCTCCTGGCATGTTGCATCAGCAAACATGGTGGCCCGACGCCATACTGAGAGACACTACTTCTGTATGTGTAGCTCAATAAATATTGATCATATCAGTCTAAACGTATCATCAGTTATTGATCCTGGTCACCTTTATCTTCCTTCCCAAGCGCACCGCACTCCCACACCTCTTTCTGGGTGCAGATATTCCTTTGATGATGAGTATACCTTAGCTGTTAGTGTTAGTTAGTGCTAAATGGCCAAAGAAACACAAAATAATTTATTTTTAAAAAATATTCCTGATCTGCGTTTTTGCCCCTGACCAAAGGTTTCCTTTCCAGTGGTGTGTTGGACTAACCCAGGCTGAAAAGCATCCAGACACCTGAAGCTAAAGTCTGAAGCTTGTTGTTCAGTTTTTCTCTTTTTACCTTAAATGGTGCACCAGATATCAGCAGTTACATTCTGAGCTCATATGCAACTGTTCATATCGGCTGCACCATTTAAGATGGAACTAAAATTCAAATGTGAAGCTGGATAGGTAGCATGAAGTGCCAGCATGTAACTGCTGCAGCATTTAAGGTGGAATCAGAAAATGTGAACAGTAGTCTGGCGAATAAGGAGCTGACTTTGGCTTTGTGTCAGACACAGAGTGGTCAGCAAGCACAAGTAGGTTTTTGCCAGCTGTAGCTGGCCATGCCAACGAAACAACAGAACCACAACGGAGCAGTCCCTGTGACCAGCACTTAGCGTAGCGTCCGCTAATGCTAGCAACTTTAGTGCCTGCTAGAAAAATAAGTTTGTGCTCCTTCGGGAGGTGAGTTTTGAATCCATGGGTGGGGATTCTCAGATGGGGAGGCGGTATTGTGCTAATGAAGCCCCATTTAACATAGGAAGTGGAACACCGTCTGAATGGCTTGTTGATCCAGGCAGCCCACAGCACTAGCTGGGTTGTCTTACTTCACAGCTTGTGGGTTGTTAGCATCCAGGCGGTATGTGCTCAAGAACTGGTAAGTGAATATCGTCGCTGTCCAAAGAAAAACAGGTATCTCCAAAATGGCAACTTTAAAGGAGAGGCCAAAAACCTCATTCAGTTTGAATGGAAGTCAATGGAACCAGACGTCTTTCCAAGCGGTTTTGCACCATTTCTGCCATTTCGGTCCATTCTACATGAAATTCCCACCCAGTGTAAACACCAGCTCATGTGATCAGACGGGGAATAAAAGTAAAAATCAACAAAAATGGAGATACATGTTTTTCTTTGGGACAGAGACGATGTTTCCTTTAACATGTGAGCCAAACATGTGACCAGAGGTGTGCAAACATTTGCTTACGGCTTTTTTTTTTTCTTCCTATGAAGGCCTCAGTGCTGTGTGCAATCTGTGCAGTATGGCATGCAATGTTTTGACAAGTTGTATCCTTTCTTTTATCCTCTCAGGCCCGGAACATTGCAGTTTATGTGGAGTTCCGGAACTCTGATGAAGAGCATGCCAAACCACTCAAGGTACCGTTTCCCAACTTTCCATTTCTCCACAGACATTTTTTAATCAAAGGTTGCCCAGACAAGAGTGTTGGCTGTCCGTCTTCTTTCCTCAGTGCATCTATGGAAAGCCAGGGGGTCCCGTTTTCACCACAGCTGCCTGTTCCACTGTTCTTCACCACTCGCAGAACCCGGACTTTTACGACGAGGTTTGTTCCTCTGCATTACTGCCCCTGGTTCTGTTTGCCTCTGAGGGGTTTGCTGAGCTCTAATTTGGGATTTGTGTTCTGGACATAGGTGAAGCTTGAGCTGCCCACACAGCTCCATGAGAGGCACCATCTCCTCTTCTCGTTTTTTCACGTGACCTGCGACATCAATGCCAAGACCAGCTCCAAAAAGAAAGAGGCTCTGGAGACTCCAGGTGCAGTATCTGATAAAAGATGAAAAGTTAAATACACTCTGGGCCAGATGCAGGACATCTGTGCCTTGATGTGACTGCCACATGCGCCCACAATCTACGCACAGCTGACCCACATGACTTGGTTAAAAAGTAAATCAAGCGGACTATGTAATCAGGCACTTTCCACCCCACTCTTTCACAACTCCACCACATGTTTAGCGTTTGCATATGCATAAGGAAGAGGAGGACGTTCAGCATATTCTCAGTCCCGCACCCCTTAAACCCCACATTTAGGCCCGTGTGCCAGCTTTGTCTGTATTGTGTGGACAGGACGAGTTTCTAAAGGCTTAGCAGCACGGCCCTGTCCAACAGTTCGTAGACTCCAGCGTTTCCTTTGAAGTTAGGTTTATTAGTAAGGAGCTTGTCTCCCTTTGCTGCAGTAACAGCCTCTACTCTTCTGGAAAGATTTTACGCTAGATGTTGCTGTGAGAATTGGATTGTATCCGGCCCATAGCGAGGTACTGGATGATCAGTTCTGGGTATGAATGATTTGGAGAAGTATCTCATTGTAGGGTTTTCTTTTATCACAGTCAACAATATTGTGACAGCAACATCAATCATTTAAGGCCTGGTGTCTTAATGGCAACCATGTTTGGGTAGCCATGGAATACTTATAACAGCTATTGCATAATCTGGATACAGAAAAAAAAAATAAATAAAATTATTTTATTTTATTTTAAA
Source organism: Prochilodus magdalenae (assembly GCA_024036415.1). Taxonomy (NCBI): domain Eukaryota; kingdom Metazoa; phylum Chordata; class Actinopteri; order Characiformes; family Prochilodontidae; genus Prochilodus; species Prochilodus magdalenae. The sequence continues at coordinate 69,891 of JAMWET010006276.1, forward strand.
ATAATTAAAAATAAAAAATATATTTTTATATATATATATATATATATATATATATATATATATATATATATATATATATATATATATATATATATATATATAATATTAAATCATTTATATTTTTACCAAGGATATCAGGCATTTACTGCTGTAAGCATCATAAAGTTTTTACCATGTGTGATTTCTCTTCTTCAGCGGACTTTAAATCACGGATATATATTTATATTAATACATATATTAATAATCAATAATAATGGTAATAATCATTATTATAATGACATGTGGTGGGTGCGGGTCAGCGATTAACACCAATACCCACCAGGGAGCTACCACCCCATGTGGGAGACAGGGGTTCGGATCCCAGTCTACATTTACATTTACGGCACTGAGCTGACGCTCTTATCCAGAGCGACTTACAAGGTTAATCACATTACAGGGAGGCCAGTGTAGTGTTAGGAGTCTTGCCCAAGGACTCTTATTGGTGTAGCACAGCGTAGTCACCCAGACCGGGATTCGAATCCCAGTCTCTCACGTGTAGAGATAGCACTCTGGGTAGTGGTGTTACCCGCTGAGCTACACCAACCACCAGTCTAGGTAGCAAATGCTGAGTTACTCCAATAAGAGTGCTTGGGCAAGACTCCTAACACTGCACCCACCTACCTGTAATATATGAATAACCTTGTTACCCAAGTCTCTGTGGATAAGAGCATCAGGTAGAGGTAAATAAATGATCATTATTATTATTATTATTATTGTTGTTTTTGTTATTATTATTATTATTATTATTATTATTAACATAATTTGTACCAAAGTTAGTGAGTCCTGCCTGCCTAATTTCATGGCTCATGTTGATTTGTATGGACTGCTGAATCCTCATGAGAGTTTAGGAAGCCTCTACCAGATGCATCACAGACATGGCTGCACCGGAGCATCCCATTCCAATAAGCAGTGCTTTTCCAAGGGGACTTTCCCAGCCGGCTGTATCAGCCACGGATGCTGAATTCACTCATTACCTGATCTGGTGTTTGTGTTCAACAGTGGGCTTCGCATGGCTGCCCCTGCTGAAGGAAGGACGTTTAGCCTCTCAGGAGTTCAACGTACCAGTGTCCTGCACTCTGCCCAGTGGCTACCTGCAAATTAAGGAGCCTTCATCCAACAAGGTGAGAGCGAGGGAGGTGCAGGGGCTCGTTTTGTTTTCAATCAGGCCTGATTCAGTTCAGACAGCCTCCCTCTTCACGAGTAGAGGGCGTTGAGTTAAAGCAGGGGAATCCCCAGAGAATGGTGTTTTTAGAACAGGCTCTGAGAATGCAGACTTTGGTGAGAGGTGAGAAGCTGGGCGAAAGGAAGAACGTTGACTCAGAAGACGTTTCACTTTCGCAGTCAGAAGCTAGCGTCCTATAAACACGACTGCTATAGCATGGTGTAACTTTGTAGGAGCCTGCGTAGGTCCTCCAACGAGAGCTGTGTAATGCTTTTCGGCACCATGTCACCAACAGCTGTGTAATAAGACAAAGCTAGATTGGCATTCCCAATATGGACATTGCTAAGAGACTAAAGACCGTGCTATCAGAGGAAGAGAAACGAGAGAGTGACTGAGCAAGAGACCAGGCTTTTACTCATTGGTGAGAGATGAAAGGATGTAGGACAGTCTCACAGCTAACGGGAAACCTTCAGAAATCCGACAGCAGTGTGTTCATCCCTGCCAGTGTTATTTATGAAGGCTGGGATGTAGGCTGTAACCTTATCTGTCTCATCCCCGTCTCGTGGAGTTGTGTTGTCTTTTTCCGAAAGCCGAAACTCATCTAACCTCAGTTCTGTTTGATGCTGCAAACAAAGAAATAAACTCACCTCATGCCCAAAACAGTTTGATCAGTCGTTGTCAAGCTCACCCAAATAAGCCTTGAAGGTCTGAACCTCCTGTAATAACATCCTGTTACACTTCTCTACCTTATAAGTCCACAGGGTTCCTTCTCTTCTGAGAATCAGGCTCCCCTGTCTTCTACATAACTCCCAAAAATTCCAGTTCACAAGCACTTCCTCCAGAAGTCCAGTCCAGAGGTGTCCAGTCTGATCCACAGTGGGCCAGCAAGGCTGCTGGTTTGGACTCCAGAGCAGCCAGAACTCACATGATCGGCCAGCATCGCATTGCCAACTACAATTGCACTGGCCCTTTGGGATAAGGCTGGACAATCCTGGCCCAGTCATTTGAGGGTGGGGATGCAAGCTCCGTACACCATGCAGACTCCACCCAGACAGGGTCGCCCCAACCAGGAAGTTAAACCCAGGCTCTTCCTGCTGTTATGTGACAGTGCCACCCACTGTGCCACCGTGCCGCCCCACGAATGTGTTTTTAACTGACTTGCAGCCGTTTATACGGCAGTGGGAAACTGGGCATTACTGTGTGGTACCTGGACACAGGTACCTGGACATACCTGGACCCTGTAGGATCAATATAATTAAACATCAAACATGACAATTAGTCTTTGCATTTTAATTCGCAGAATGGAACAGATGTGAAGTGGGTAGATGGAGGAAAGCCTATCTTCAAGGTCTCTACGCTCGTACTGTCCACCGTATATACCGAGGTAAGAAACCCATCAGGTCCGTCTCCATGCTGTAGCGTTCGCCGTGCGTCCATTTGCTAAATCAAGGCATCAACTGTCGCGTGCACTTTTGCAGGACCCCCATCTGAATCGGTTCTTCCAGCAGTGCCAGAAACGAGAGGCGGATCTCTCACAACCACTTACCTCAAACTTCCTCAACTGCCTGACGGTAAGCGAACCAGAGGAAACAATATCATGTGATTAGCGTTAGCATTGATACAGCATTTAAACCTGGACTGTCACTTCTGTTTATATCAGAGCAACAAAGTTCTTATATATGTTACGAGCAAAAATGCAGGTAAACGGTCGAATCCATCAGGCACTGCTTCCGACTGTAGAGAGCAGTAGGAGAAATGAAACTAGCATGTATTATGGTATGTGGTCATGGTGTAGAGTATTTGTAGGGTTGCCAACCGTCCCGTAATTTCGCAATTAAATGTTGCGATTTGTTCCGTATTTCCGTAAATGTCCGTAAATTTGTTCCGTATTTTCGTAAATGTTCGTAAATTTGTTCCGTATTTCCGTAAATGTTCGTAAATTTGTTCCGTATTTCCGTAAATGTCCGTAAATTTGTTCCGTATTTCCGTAAATGTTCGTAAATTTGTTCCGTATTTCCGTAAATGTTCGTAAATTTGTTCCGTATTTCCATATGTCCAATATACACGTCTCTCTTACACGTAACCACCCAATTAAATGTTGTGATTTGTTCCGTATTTCCGTAAATGTTCGTAAATTTGTTCCGTATTTCCGTAAATGTTCGTAAATTTGTTCCGTATTTCCATATGTCCAATATACACGTCTCTCTTACACGTAACCACCCAATTAAATGTTGTGATTTGTTCCGTATTTCCGTAAATGTTCGTAAATTTGTTCCGTATTTCCGTAAATGTCCACAAATTTGTTCCGTATTTCCATATGTCCAATATACACGTCTGTCTCACACCTAACCACCCCGCCCCCACCCTCCCCCCCCACGTCCCCCCCGACTATGCTCAAATACGAGACACGCTTTGTTCCGTGTTACTGTAAATGTCCGATAAACACGTGTCACACGTGTTTGATCACACTCTCCCCAAAACAACCGCACGGCCCCCACCTCCGGAATCAGATAACATACGGGACGCAATTTCGGAACACATGTCACTCATACATGACCACGCCCCCCGTCCTTAGTTTTCATTTCTGAAAGGTGGAAACCCCAACTATTAGTCTTGCACAGCACTGCTTCATTAGTTTGACCGAAGCCGTAATCTTGATGCTTTTTCTGTTTTTTTTCGTCCATCCGTCCAGCATGCACTATGCAAATGGTCCTAATGAAGAAGGCCCGCCTGCTAGCCTAGCCGCTGTGTTATTTGATTTTGCAACCTAGGAAAAAACACGCTTGTAGTTTTTACTACATCATCAGAAGGGGGTTTTCCTCATCTAGGGGGAGAGTAGGCACGTTTGCAACACACGTAGTGATGCTTGATTACTGCCCATTCATCGATAAGATCAGTCAAGCTAAATGAGGTAATTAAGTGTGAATCAAATCATAGTAACATGTCTAATTAAAGCATAGTCATTTCCCACACCCTCCTGCTGAATAGCAGTGCATTGTCTTCAGCCATGTGTTCGTTTTGTTGTCTGTTGATCAGCCTAACTCTAATTGTGTTTGGTTTGTCCCTTCAGGGCCTCCTTAGTATGGAGAGGATCCATGTGATCATTCGCTTCCTGCCAGTCCTCTTCAACCAGCTGTTTAAAGTTCTTACCCAGAACGACTCGGATGATGTCACAAATACCACAGCCAGGTATTACAGGAGCCAGGGACGGCATAGTTAGAGAGGTGGAGCTCAGAGGTGGTCTCAGCTCAGTACTCAGCACTGCAGTGACACTGATGCAGTGGTGGTGTGTTAGTGTGTGTGGTGCTGGTGTGAGGGGATCCGACACTTTAATCTATTGTATTGCTGACTTGCCTTTCTCGTCTTCAGGGTCCTAGTTCACATCCTTGCCAAGTGCCACGAAGAACACATGGACCACTATTTGCACTCTTACATAAAGGTATGCATGCTCTCCGCACCATGCGCTACACAATACCAACGTTTATCTCCCTCAGTTGCTGCGTTAAGTGACTGAAAGGCGGATCTCAGCACATTTCTGAAGGAAAGGTCATTTCCCAGGACACAGGTTTTATAGCAGGGAGGCGAAAAGGAGACTTTGTCTCTGCTGGTAGGATAAAGGACCCTCTCTGCAGACTAGGTCTGACCACCGGGGTGTTTAACAACATGACGGAGAATGGAGATAGAGGCACTGTGGCCACTTGCAGAGAGAAGAACGGTTTGTGCGTCTCAGTGTTTCGATTGTCAGAGGAAAAGTTGTTCGTTAGACTGAGATTAGGACAGATGGAGAGCAGGAGAATGGCCGGCCTTATGGTTGTAGAGCATCTCTCATGGTTTGTAAGAGGATGCCAGTTCGGTGGGGGGGCGGCAGTGTTCTGTGTGATCATTAGAGACGAGAGACACCACCACAGGACCTTTATCACTTTCTATATGAACAACTGAAAGAGCACTCCATATATAGAGGGCAGAGATAGATGGGCTGGGAGGAGAGATGGAGGAGACAGATGAGGGAGGAGAGGAGAGATTGAGAGAGGAAGTGAGGGGAGAGCTAAGATAGAGGTAAGGAAAAAGGGGGCTGAGGAGAGAGAAGCAGAGCTAGGAGAAGTGAGAGATGTAGAGAGACAGAGAAAGGACAGAGATGTGGAGAGACAAAGAGAAGAAAGGGTGGAGAGAGGAGACAAATATGGAGAGGGAGAGATAGAGAGGGTAGAAGAGAGAGACAGGAGGAAACTGATGAAAAGCATGGTATAATAGAGAGGGGGTTACCATGGCAACTGATTGGTATGGTGTCTGGGCTGGTAGCCAGTGGAGAGGTTTCCTCCAGCTCACTGCAGAGCTCCAGTACAGCGTACGCATGTGGTCACTGTCTTACTGGAGGTCAGTGTAACGATTATCTAAGTTAACACCTATACAGAGGAGAGAGAGACAGAGAGAGAGAAACAGAGAGAGAGAAACAGAGAGAGAGAAACAGAGAGAGAGAGAGAGAGAGACAGAGAGTGGGAGAGAGAAAGAGAGAGACAGAGAGAGAGAGAGAGAGAGTGTGAAAGAGAGAGAGAGAGACAGAGACAGAATCAGAGAGAGAGACAGAAACAGAGAGAGAGAGAGACAGAGAGTGGGAGAGAGAGACAGAGACAGAGAGAGAAGGAAATGGAAGATAAAGAAAGGAAAAGAATAAAGGGGAGAGAGAGAGACAGAGAGCTGGGAGAGTGAGGGATAGAAATGGAAGATGAATAAAGAGGAAAAGGAATAAAGGAAAGACAGACAGAGAGGGAGGGAGAAAGAAGAAGAGAGAAATGGAAGATAATGAAAGGAAAGGGGATAAAGGGAAGAGAGAGACAGAGAGGGAATAGAGAAAGAGACAAGAGACAGGGAGAGAGAGGAAAGAGAGATAATGAGAGATGGAAAGAGGGACAAAGGTAGGAAAGACAGGGGTGATGAGAGAGAGAGGGAAATGGAAGACAAAGAAAGGAAAGAGGAAAGGTGATAAAGGGAAGAGAGAGACAGAGGGAGTAGATAGAGGAGAGACAGAGAGGGAGAGTGAAACAGAAGAAGAAAAAGAAAGGGAAGAGAAAGAGACAGTAAAGAGGGATTAAGGGAAGAGTGAGAGAAGGAGAGGGAGGACAGAAAGAGGAAGTACGGTATAGTGAAGAGGTGAAGCACAACATGGGAACAGCAGCACCCGCCGAGAACCTCCACGTCCTGCCTCAGTGTGTGTGTGTGAGTGCTGGTTTTCCTACATAATGAGACGTCCTCAGAAGCAGGGCGAGGTGGCCTTGTGTGTGGCCTTCGTCACGGCGCGGCTGTGGACGCAAAATGAACTCTCTATGAGTCGCGCAGGAGCTATAACCTCGACTAGTCCCATGAGTGACCACACTGTAGTATTCAGAGTACATATGGCCTGTACGGCTAGTCATATAGATACATGCACAGATTTGGACATACGTAAGTCCCTGTGTGCCTCTCGTTTCTCAGTTCCTTCTTTTACTGCCTGTTACAGGCTATGGAGTAACCAAGATGCACTGATATTAACTATATGCACTCAGAATGAGATTTAGACAGCCAATCAGCAGCCTAGATTTGTGTACTGCATGCTCATTGGCTCACAGTTGCAGAGACCGACTCTAATTGATGCTCTGTAGTTTTTGAGTGATTCTGTTGGTATAATAAATTTAATATCTGCATATATAAGACATTTGGGACGAAAGGATGATCCTGATGGTGTGTAAGAACGTGTGTGAGAGAGAGAGGGAGAGATAGAAGCACATTTTCACTCTGAGATTCCCAGCTGTGCTGTAGCCGCGCTGTTGGCGTGGAGGTGAAAATGCTGTACCTGGAGTGTTGTTTACTCACACCTGTGCAGTCCCGCTGGAGCCTCAGAGCTGATGGTACTAGACTGCAGCAGATCTGTAAGATGATGCAGCGTGCCAGTTTTATACTCCAGTTAATAGGAGGCAATAAAATACACAGACCCTTCCCCTCCTCCTCCTGCTCCTCCTCCCTCTTCTGTTTCTACCTGTCCAGTCTAGCTCTTTACTTTCAGGACCAGGGCTAGCTGGTTAGCATGCTAACGTCGGTAGGTATCTGACAGGCGTAGACGTCGCTGACGTCGAACCTGTTCGCTCTTCACTGTCCTGATAACTCTAGGTACTCGCTGTGTAACGACGGAGAAGGCCAGTATTAATGAGAAGACTGATCAGGGCTGATCCTGTACATCAGCCGCTCGTGCGTAACGCTTTGTGTGGGTTTCTACAGTTTGTGTTTAAGACTGAGGCGCACGGATTCCGGACCGTCCATGAGGAACTGGCCAAGGGCATGACCTCTGAACTGAAGAGCAACGAACAGCCAACAGTGAAGAACATCCTCAAGGTGAAAACCAGCTGGCTGACCAGCTGACCAGAGTGGCTTTAACAGATACCTGTCCCCTTCTCTTCTCTTCTTTCTTCTTCTCTTTATTCCTCTCCGCTTTTTTCTTTTCTCCTTATCTCTCTCTTCTCTTTTTTCCTTTTTCCTTATATTCTTTTTTTTCTTCTTTTTCTTCTCTTCTTCTCTTCTCTTCTTTCTTCTTCTCTTTATTCCTCTCTGCTTTTCTTCTGTTTTTCTCTTCTCTCCACCCTTCTTCTCTCATTTCTTTTCTCTTTTCTTTTTTCTTTTCTCTTCTTCATCTTGTTCTTCTTCTTCTCTTATTTCCTCTTCTCTGTATTCTTCTCTGCCTTTTTTCTGTTCGTCTTTTCTTTTATTCCTCTCCTCTTTTCTTCTGTTTTTCTCTTCTCTCCACCATTCTCATCTCTTCTTTTTTTCTTTTCTCCTTATCTCTCTTCTTCTTTTTTCTTCTTCTTTTCCTCTTCTCTTCTCTTCTCTCCACTCTTCTCTATTTGTCTTGTCTTCTCTCCTCTTTTCTTCTATTCTTCTCTTCTTCTCACCTGTCTCATCTTATGTATTTTCTTCTTTTTATTTTTACCTTATCTGTCTCTTCTCCTATTTTTCCTTCTCTTTATTCTTCTCTTCTCTTCTCTTCTCTTCTCTTCTCTTCTCTTCTCTTCTCTTCTCTATTCTAACTCTTTTCTCTTCTCTGTGTAGTTCTCCTGGTTCTTCCTGGAGATCATAGCGAAGTCCATGGCGCAGCACCTGGTTGATTCAGAAAAGCTGAAGGTAATGTTTAGCACCATTCGTCTTGGCTTTTTGCTTTTCTAGATACTTTCCTTTGGCCCTCATGATTAGACTTGATCAGACATGATGGCTAACGCGTTCAGACACAGTGTTTGGACAGTAAACAGAAACTTTAGTAGACTTCATTCATTCATCAATTCATTCAGACTGTAAGATCTTAATAGAAAACCATTACCGATAGAATGGGACACTCTGGAGCAGCTGCACATGAGCATCAGTCTCCATGGCCATGGGCTAGAAGGGTACAAGGCCCCTCAGCACTGGGCTGTGAGCAGTGGAACTACATTCTCTAGTGATGGAGCTCCTTCCAGTATCTTAAGATGAGCTGGAAGGATCCAGAACTGATCATCAACAGAAATACCTGACATTACTTGACCTGTTCTGTGAATGATGAGTGCAATCAAATCCTCACAGCAATGTTCCATCATCTTCCTAGAAGAGTAGAGTTACTGTTACTGCTGTTGCCGCTCCCTGGTGGATTTTACAGGACTGAAACTATATTCGTGTTCTGTTTAGGTGCCTCGACAGCAGCGGTTCCCCGGCACCTTCCAGAGCCACCTCGAGACTCTGATCATGACCATATCGGATCACATCTACTGGAAAAGCAAAGAGCTGCTCGAGGAAACCCGCAGCGCAAACCAGGCTGTGGCTGCCTTCGTGAAAGTGAGTGCCGGAGCTTTACTGACAGCTTCACTACTGCGGCTTTCTAAACTGTGAGAAACAAAGAGAAGCAGTCAGCGGCAAAACAGTCAGATCCAGCACACATCCAGAGCACGTGGCGATGTGCAGTTCTGCTGGACGGCTACGTTTCCATGGCGCCTAATGAAAATGCTCGTGTGTGTGTGTTTTACATTGAGGTCCACTTGTATATATGGGGGAACTGTTTTTTTTTTACTTTTTAATTAATGTACTTTTACTGATGCATGTAAATAAGCTGTATTCTGATTGGCTAATTCAAAACAGTCTGGGCTGAATCATGCACAGGCCTGTGGTGAAACTTTTCAGGACCCTGTATTAGGGGACGCTGTTCTCCTTGATAGAGTGTATTGTTTAGGAAAACTAAAGATCCTCCCAGAAGGAGGTGTGGGAGTGCGGTGCTGTTGGGAAGGAGGATAAAGATTACAGGATCAATACCTGATGATACATTGAGACGGATATGATCAATAGTTATTGAGCTACACATACAGAAGTCTGTCTCTCAGGATGTGGAGTATGTTCTGGACGTGTGATGGATGACAGCAAGCCGTTGTCTTGGCGATTAGCATGGTGCTACACAGATTCGTCTGTCGTCTCCACCAAGACTAAAGCGGGACTCGCCACTGAAGATGACCCGCTGCCATTCTGTGTCAGTCCATGACAGTCTGGCATGACACCATTGGGGGCGCTGACGTGGTGTTGAGGACAGTCGTTGTAATGGTGTGCCTGCATGTAGTCCTGTGTGGTGCAGCCGTCTGCCAATGGTGCTGGCACCAACAGGAAGCCATCGTGGCTGTTGAGTCAGTAGGCTACAGGGATAAGACCCAGCCTTGCTTACGTCACATTCACGGCCGAGTGTGAAACTTGAATCCGTCGCATGTCTCACAATGTCAAACCCACCCACCAGCTCGATTCCTTCTGGGTGCAGCTGTTTGTGCAGCCCCTATTCAGCCTACTGCAGTTTAACCTCACCCCTATGGGACTGAGGGTATATTGGCATTAGCCAGCCTGTGTATATGATGCTGTGTTTTTATTCTATGACAGTTTTTTTTTATTAGATTTAATAAAATGCCTACAGTATCGCAATATATCGTAACGTTCAGAATCGTGACCCCTGTATCATGATACATACTGTATCTCCAGGTTCTTGCCAATGTGCAGCTCTGCTTTTGAGGCTGGAAGCTTAATTCAGTACAGGGTAAAATTAATAAAGGCTGTTATTCTGGCACTTAAATGGACACAAATAAGGACCTTACTGAAAAATACATAAATAAATGCAAGATAAATTACATAAAGATAAAAATGATATCATATGGGGGTTTACATAGTGCACCTTAAACCACAGTCTATTTAATTGTGTTATTTATACATTTATTGAACACATAAAAAATAATAATAAAGTAAATTCTGAACACAGAGATCCAAAGGGCTAGTTTATACTTCCTTTACAGATTTTAGAATTTCGGAAACATGCAGAACGTACAGGGCTCACCAGCATGAATGAAATGGTACTCTTCGTACTGGGCATGGAGAAGACAATGTATGGCATAAAGCCTGATACTGACAGCCTATAAAATGATAAAATCCATAGTACATACCCATTATTCAACCTAACCGATTATTAATCCGTCTAATGGCCTCAAGCTTTGCATTGTTTTGGGGACAGATGTTAATTTTTAATGAAATAATTCAGATGAATGAAAATCTCTACTGGTCTGATGAACATTCCACACTGTGTTCTTATTCCGCCTCTCATTGATAACACTTGCATTTCCCGCACCTGGCAAGTCAGAGATAAGACTTGGAAGCTTCTAATTTTCTCGTAGTTCAGCGGATGATTTCGTTTAGATACTTCAGGCCGAGGCATGTGTACCAGAGGACCCCCTTGAAATTGAGGGCATTTTTTTATTATAGCCAAGCGGTATGGAAGTGCCCGAGTGGGTATTTGAGCTGAGATGCCAGGATGAATTCAGCCGTTCTGAAGCCTGTTGTTTGTGTTGGTGTGGAATTGGTTTGCCTGCGGGCATCAGCGGTGCAGAAGCTGCCTTTTCATTACTGCCGTATTGATGGGGGGACTTCATGGTGCTTATTAAAGTGTTGTAATTTGGTGTCCATGAGAGAGTGAGTGAACGATAATGAAAGACTAATGCGGTGTGTGTGTTCTTCCGCAGCGCTGCTTCACTCTGATGGACCGAGGATTCACCTTCAAGCTCATCAACAACTATATTCAGCAGCTGAATATGTCGGCCAGTGACAACAAGGTAGCACAGTCCTGACAATCATCTCCTCTCCGTCACACGCGCCGACGATCCCACTGATTAATCATACGCCATGAAAGCTACACCTCTAATGAACATTCAGCATTATAGACACTTTACAGATATGACTTATAAAAACATTTTTTTCTCCCCATAGTAACTGACATTGACATATTCATATCGCCATATAGAACATAGTGCCTTACATCTAATCCCACCCCAGTTCACACATCTAATCCCACCCCAGTTCACACATCTAATCCAACCACAGTACACACATCTAATCCCACCCCAGTTCACACATCTAATCCCACACCAGTTCACACATCTAATCCTACCACAGTTCATACCTCTAGTCCCACCACAGTACACACATCTAATCCCACCATGGATCACACATCTAATCCCACCACAGTACACACATCTAGTCCCACCCCACTTCACACATCTAATCCCACCCCAGTTCACACATCTTATCCCACCATCGCAGACACATCTAATCCAACCGCAGTACACACATCTAATCCTACCACAGTAGACACATCTAATCCCACCATTCACAGACACATCTAATCCCACCCCAATTCATGCATCTAATCCCACCATCGCAGACACATCTAATCCTGACACAGTTCACACATCTAATCCCACCACAGTTCACACATCTAGTCCCACCCCAGTACACACATCTAGTCCCACCCCAGTACACACATCTAATCCCACCACAGTTCACACATCTAATCCCACCACAGTACACACATCTAATCCCACCACAGTACACACATCTAGTCCCACCACCGTACACACATCTAATCCCACTACAGTACACACATCCAAGACCACCACAGTACACACATCTAGTCCCACCCCACTTCACACATCTAATCCCACCCCAGTTCACACATCTTATCCCACCATCGCAGACGCATCTAATCCAACCGCAGTACACACATCTAATCCTACATTCCAGTAAGGACACATCGTCTCCCACCCCAGTACATGCATGGTTAATTCGGCACACATCGCAACACCACATCTAATCTGCAACCACAGTTGTCACAACATCTAATCCCACCACAGTACACACATCTAGTCCCACCCCAGTACACACATCCAATCCCACCACAGTTCACACATCTAATCCCACCACAGTACACACATCTAGTCCCACCCCAGTACACACATCTAATCCTGACACAGTTCACACATTTAATCCTTCCACAGTACACACAGCTAATCCCAACCCAGTACACACATCTAATCCCACCGTCCCAGACACATCTAATCCCACCACCGTACACACATCTAATCCCACTACAGTACACACATCCAAGACCACCACAGTACACACAACTAATCCCACCATCCCAGACACATCTAATCCTACCACAGTACACACATCTAGTCCCACCCCAGTACACACATCTAATCCCACCACAGATCACACATCTAATCCCACCACAGTACACACATCTAGTCCCACCCCAGTACACACATTTAATCCTTCCACAGTACACACAGCTAATCCCAACCCAGTACACACATCTAATCCAACCACAGTACACACATCTAATCCCACTATAGGACAAACATCTAATCCCACCGCAGTACACACATCTAATCCCACCAAGCTAGAGACATCTAATCCAACCACAGTACACACATCTAATTCCACCATGGTAGATACATCTAATCCCACCATAAAACAAACATCTAATCCCACTATAGGCCACATGTAATCCCACCCAGGACACACATTTAATCCCACTATAGGACAAACATCTAATCCCAAAACAGTACATATATCTAATCCAACCACTGCACACACATCTAATCCCACCATAAAACAAACATCTAATCCCACCATAGGACAAAACATCCAATCCCACCACAGTACACACTATCTAATCCCACCATGGTAGACACATTTAATCCAACCACAGTACACACATGTAATCCCACCATAAAACAAACATCTAATCCCACTATAGGACACACATCTAATCCCACCCCGGACACACATTTAATCCCACTATAGGACAAACATCTAATCGCAAAACAGTACACATAACTAATCCCTCTGCAGTGCACACATCCAATCCCATCATAGTACACACATCCAATCCCACCACAGTACACTAATAATCCAACATTCGCACACACAGATTATTCTACCACAGCTCATTTTAGTTGAACAAGTAACGACTGTCATGATGCAGCCTTAAATTCAAACATCTAAACATTAGCTGTTAATGCTGAAATCTGCACGGTTCCATCAAACTGACAAGCAAACTTCAGAGGCCAAGAGGTCTTGGTTGAGTTGGCAGAACCGTCTCTTTAACGTAGAGCCGAGTGCGGTTGTTGAGCCAGGCCCTGTTTAAGATCCATCCCAACTCAGTCCTCGCTGTTTTGCAGACCTTGTGCGAGTTCAAGTTCGAGTTCCTGAGGGAGGTGTGCAACCACGAGCACTACATCCCTCTCAGCCTGCCCATCCCGTCCGCCCGAATCACAGGTCAGCCAGCTCCACCAGCACGTCTCGCTCCAGCCTCACTGGTCTTGTCTGAGTACTCATTACACTGACTTCACCTCATTAATGCTCTCTTTCATTTCTGTCCATGCCAGATAAGGCCGCACCGGAGGTGCAGAATGCCAAGGGTAAATATTCAGCATCAAGCCTCATGGTTTATTTATTTCTCTCGTACTCGGTTAAGCATCCAGTTACCCTAATAACAGCACCAGACCTGTCAAGTCATCACTCCTTGAGGCCCATGTGAGAGTTCCTGTCTATTCTAGTCCACTCCTCCTATAGCTGTGCACATGGGGTTCACCTGCTGAGAATTAAGACTGAGGTCTGATACCAGTCAGCCAGACTTAGAGATGCACCGATCCGATATTATGATCGCATATCGGCTCTGATATGAATTCAGATTGCTGCATCGGGTACCAGATAATTAGGCCGATCCATGGGGCCGATCCCCATGTCTCCCCCCTAACCTCACAATGAGACCCCCCCAACGCCCGACTCGAAAATCGGTGCTTCAGCCAGACGAGTGCACTAGAGGGGGAGAAGCAACCTGCATTGAGAGGCTCAGAACCTCAACGAGACAGATCCACGTGGCAACGTGACTCAACACTGAGCAACCAAGGGCCGGCTCGCGAGCTTTAGGTGTTAGCGTTTGCCGCTTGATTGCTTATCGGTTGCCCTTTGTTTCCCCCGAGTGGCCAGAGGTGGATCTGCAGGAACTCGAGACCGTTCAGTAGACTTAACTTACGAACAGGAGCAACAACATGGAGCGAGCCAGAGAGTCAGCGGTATGAGTGAGCTTAGTAAAGTGTTGTGTGGGTCAGTCCTGGTGCCGTACGTCGCTCCAACATGGTGAAGCATACGGTTTATTCATTCAAAAGTGGTATCGGATTGATTATCGGGTATCGACAGATATGCAAAGTTTATGTATCGGTGCTGGTATCGGAACTGGAACAGCTGGATCGGTGCATCCCTAAGCCAGATCATCCCAGTGTTAAACCCTTTACAGTACATACAGTACTGTACCCTTTACATCCCTACAGTCAGCATCCTTTATTGTGGGAGGGTCAGAGTTGGGTTCTGCTCAGATATGGAGTGCAGGGCTAGAGGAAAACTGGACTAAAGTGGACAGATGGTCTCGAGATGCTGCTCCAATCACAACCTGGCAGGACAGATGCTGGAATTCCAAGAGAATGGAATTTGCTTCACAACAGCCAACGGCCAAATCTTCTCAAAACTATCGTCAGCGTCTCAGGGTCTCTCAAATATTGCATATAATCTGGATTTTCCAGCTGCTTTGGCCTAATCCAGTCAGTGGCCATGAAAAATAATTAGCCAAGAACAGTAACCCGGACTCGGAACACGCTAACAGTATTAAAGCACCTGCCTGCTGGCGTCTATTGAAAGTACGTCGTATCACACCTGTACATACATTATGTTTGTGTCGTGTAACTGTCAACCATCTTGTGTCTCAACTCACAAGCACAGTATACTGTAGATGACCTTCTACCCCTGTTCACCCATGTCCACATGCTCTCTCCTTTCCTCCACAGTGGACATGCCAGAGTACAGTCTGACGGGCGAGTTCTGCAGGAAGCATTTTCTGACCGGTCTGCTTCTCAGGGAGCTCGGACTGGCGCTACAGGACGAGCAGGACCTCCGGCACGTGGCCCTGGCCAGCCTGAAGAACCTCATGGCCAAGCACTCTTTGGACTCACGCTACGCTATAAAGGTAGTCCTCCAAACTGGAAATCATTAAGGACGAGTTATGATGCTAAAGATAAAGACCTCGGATTCTTGACTATTTGTATGCGACTTAGGCGGTCTTGCCTAGACACCCACCCAAAGCGGAAAGCAACGACACCTCTCCGACAACACATGACTTCTTAATGTAGTCTTCAGGAGAGTGAGTGGTGAATGGTGTTCAGTATCTGATCTAGTAGAGCCGGGGAGAATGAAAGCCAACTCCTCAGGTCAGTAGACGTGACGTTCCCTTTCCAACAAGCCCTGGATCTGCATTGCTGTCCTTGAACTTCAAAAAGACACATGACTTCTTATTGTCGTCTTTGGGAAACTAGAGTTAACATCAGCCAGCATATGATCTGTAGATCAGCTAAGGAATTGTAGAGCAAAGTCACATCACAGATTAGTAGAGTCGCCATCCCTTTCCAAGGAGCCCTGGATTGCATCATTAGCTGGAAACTGGAGCTAAAGGAACACCGAGACGTGTTGTCCTCTCCGTGTTGAAGCGTCCGTCCGTTAGTGTCGCAATCACAAGATGAGCAACTAGTAGACGTCAAGCTTAAAGCATCATCCCTGAGCAGCGAAGTGGACAAGCTGGCTAGTATAGGCACGTTCCAAGCCCACTGTGTGTCAACCCATTGGCGTCATTTTGAAGAAAAGAATTAGATTTTCGATTTTGAGAGGGTTTAGGGTTTCGTCTCTTGATGTGGCCAAGAGCTGCCTTGTTTTTTTTTTAAAGGAAATGGCTGTTTGAGTGACATTCAAATTAACCAGAAACAGACTGTAGCTGGCTTTTAAAATGGGGCAAAAACACGGCAGGGAACAAGAGTTCCTTGGAATGCATTGGAAAACTTGCAAGGACGTCTCACTTACCACTACTAACTCTCGAACCAACTCCTAAGCATGTTCTGCAGTTCAGTTCGCTCTATTCTAGCCAGTATTTCTCCAAAATGCTCATGGTGGCACACGGAGGGCGGCTGCTTACAAAAGTTTAGGTCCAGTCAACCAATCAAGGCAACTGACCAAATCCCTATAGCCGTGGCCAGCTTAGCATGTAATAGATATCAGAGTGTTTGGAGAGCCTGAGGTTTGGACGGGCCGTTAGGAAACCTCTCTGTAATGCTTTGCTATAATGTGTGCTGTATAATCTGAACCAAGCATGTTTTCAGACCCGCTTAAGTTCTAAATGGAGTTAATCCAGCTATTGTGCTGGAAACCACGTTATAAAGCTGTGTGGCACCGAGCTGGAGAGGAGAGCAGAGAACAGCAGGAAACTATTAAAGCCTGGAGCCTCCGCCCCGTGTGTGGAGAGGCGGGGAAATGTGTGTGTGTGTGTGATGAATGAATGGGTGCTGAGTCGGAGCCAGACTGAGAGAGAGCTCTCTCAGAAAGAAGCTGTGGTAAAGTCAACACTGCGTACAGCTGGGAGGGAGCAGGGCCCTTTGTAATCCGTTTTATTTTATTCTTTCCAAATGCTGTTTTATTTTCTGCTGGATTCGCGTTCGGATATTAAGATGATATACTGCACTCCTTTTTTATTCAAGCTGCTGAAATAACACTGCTGAAATCCAGCAATGTATATAAATCGCCCACAAGGGGGCGCAATTAGCACTCAAATGCATAGGCGAGTCACATTATTATGACCACTTGTCCTACTTTCAACAGCAACAGCGAGTAGCTCATAAAGGAAGCGCCATGATAGTGTGGCTTCCTTTATGAGCTACTCGCTGCCGCTGTTCTTCTAGCATGTCCAATATTGGAGGTGCTAGAAGAACCCATGAAGGACAATCAGCATGTATGGGTGCATGCTGATTGTCTTTCCTGGGGCGGATGGGATCTTCTAGCATGTCCAATATTGGTTGGAAGAGCATGACCAAGACTTACAAGTACTACCCTGACCCACTAAGTCCCCAGACTCAAACCCAATTGAGCATCTGTGAGACCACCTTGATGGTTGTGTTTGCTCTATGGATCCCCCTCATGCCTCCATGATGGCAAAGACCCGTGACAACCTAGTAGGACCTTACTGAGACCTAACCCTAACCCTAACCCTAACCCCCTACTCTGGATATTTGCCAGTGGTCATAATATTGTGACTCGACTGCATAGATTTTGCTGTCATTGAAAGAGAGGAGGCCCACACCAGCAGGATGCCAGGAACGTCATCAGTCACTCTCTCCTTTTGGGACCTTACCAAGTAGGAAAACTGAGAGACACATAAGTAAACAAAAGCAGCTGTGGCAAACAGTGCTGTCGAAGCTGTTTACTGATACGGGACACGTTCACATGGTCCAAGGAGCCGTACTTTAGCCGGTGTTTCTCATCAGAGGTGTTTTTTTATAATTGCTGGGTAATTCTCGCTCAGCTGCTTCACCCACAGGCCTTTACTGAGAGGCAGGGGCTGGACACTGTTATGGACCCTGTGTTTTGTCTCTGCAGGAGAAGCAGGCCAGGATAGCCTCTCTGTATCTGCCTCTGTACGGCCTCATCCTCGACAACATGCCACGCTTCTTCCTCAGAGACCTCTTCCCCATCTACCTGACCTCCAGCGACCACGTAAGCTACCTATACACTGCACAGGAATGTGGAGTAGTCAGAGGGTTTTCGTCCAGTCTCCCCTGGACACTATGGATATTGATCTTGTACTGGAGTTGGGAATTTGAGATGACTCAGACTGCACAGTGAAGTTCTTTTGCTTCCAGTAAGTATATCGTCGCTGTCCAAAGAAAAACAGGTATCTCCAAAATGGCAACTTTACAGGAGAGGCCAAAAATGTCATGTCATTTGAATGGAAGTCAATGGAACCAGACGTCTTTTCAAGCAGTTTTGGGTTGTTTCTGTTGGTCCATTCTTCATGGAATTCCCACACAGTGTGAAGAGCAGCTCATGTGAAATTCCCTTGAATTTCCCTCTGGGATCAATAAAGTATCTATCTATCTATCTATGTGATCGAATAATGCATAAATGTAAAAATCAACATAAATGGATATACATGTTTTTCATTGGACAGCGACGATATACTGTATACCTTGATAATGTTTACAAATTATTGAATATTCATTCTAGTCACTACCAAAACAGTAATGCAGTCATACCACTACTGAAACTTTACCAAATGTTTCAGTAGTGATGGTTTTATCTCATTTTGAGCAAAATTTAAAAACTTCAGTCGGTACATGACTGGCCAGCACAGCTGTACATGGTTGCACACGTATACAATCATAATATTTTAAATTGAAATCCAAAAATGTTCAAATGCAGAAATTCTGTGTTTCTGTGGTCACGGTTTTTAATGTTTCACACTGATTTTCAGACTTTGGGACACATTTACTTCAAAAGAATGGGCTCTAACTGCTCACAATGAAGTCATGTATCTCACTTCCTGCTCTAAAATGCAGGGGCATGGCTTAAATGAGGCTCCACCTACAGACAAAAAGTCATGGGACAGCTTTTTTTAATTCTTTTGAATTTTTTAAACAATTCATGAAACTCATGACGAATCTAAATCTCAACATCAGAAGTATACATAAAGTTCTTTTTAAAAAAAAGCAAAAAAATTAAGGGATTAGTGTTTGGGATTGACATCTCCCAATGAAAGTAGCCTATGAATGATGATTTTGTATGTATTTAGATTATTACTATCTTTATTAAAGCCTTGGGTTTAAATAGATCATAACACAATCCTTGTGTATAAGCCCTTTATATTTTGTTTTTTAAATAGATTTTTTACTAATTCAGTGGATCTCAAAATAACTTGCACTTTAATTTTCTCACCAAGAAAATAGAAACTATATTTTTTATTATATTTTTGGGGCAATAATAACGAAGCACATGGGTCATTTTAATTGCATTAGCTTAGCACCTTTAGCATAAAGAAACAATGATACCGTTTGGTAACACATTTTGTTTTTGGGCGGAGCGAGATTTTATTTTTTTTCACCCTTAATAGGCTTCTGTAAAAATTAACATAATTAATCAAAAAACTCTGAAACTAAAATATGCTATAATATAAATGTACCTTCGAAAATTCCACCAAAAACAACCCACATGTGTGGAGTGACTTGCTTCTAACCTGCTTTCTCTAAGGATAAGTGTATCTGTTGAAGTGACCTCTACAGCTCTTCCGATTGGTAGAGATGGTACAATCAGGTTGACCTAAGCTCAACATTTTCTTTATTCAAATTTAGTGACGCAGAATGTATCAATCTACCAAAAAGCTGAGCAGGAAGATAAAGCGAGAGCCATTTGCTTTGAACAAAGAATCAAAAATTAAAGTTGTGTTAAAGTTGTTTGGTTAATTATGCATTGGTATTAAATTATTAATGGCAGTTTGTTATATATAATAATTACCGTAGTGACTCTGCATTAAGCGAAGAGGAGTAGATGTCAAATACAGCGTACACCTTCTTACAAAGAGAAATAACTGAAAACTGTGAGGATGAAAATACAGGTTTCTTCAACATCGCAGAAGAAAAAGGCTGGCTGAGAGAAACGGAGAGACCGCTAAATCAGGCGGAGGTTATGGTGGCTTTTTATGGCTACTGTGGTTACACCACACCACTTTAAATTCATGTAAACTTCTTTCTCTAAGAGCTAAACAGACCTTTAAGCAAGGCCTTAAAGTGCTCTAATCCATTTTGGTGTCCAGGGTTCCAGAGATGACATCAGTGTAGGAGGAGGTCTGGCGGGTCAGATTGCACACACCATTTCCCACGGCAACTCAGTGGACGCTTCCTTCTCCAAAGAAGTGCTCAACTCTATCACAGGTGAGGGCGTGTGTGTGTTAGTGTTTGTAACCAAGGATCTGAACATCTCATTCCACTGTCTCATCTTTACCTCACCCAGCACAGGAGCATTATCAGAACATCCATCACATACATGGAGTCTGCGTCACTGTGTTAAGAGGTCACCGCATGCAGGCTTGTCCATGTCCGTGCTATATGTCGGTGTCTGTTCTCCATCTCATCATCTCCTTCATCTCCTTTCTTTCAGCATTTTCCTCCTTCGCCTTATCCACAGCTAACAACGCAGATTCCCGAGGCTCACTGATCAGTGTGGAATCCAATCCCAGCAATAGTGACCGCAACAGCGAGAAGATGGATGGATGCGAAAAGGTGAAATTTTTTTCAAGCAGAGTTAAATACATTGCAAATAAGGCAGAGATAAGCAGCTGAGCCACATTATTATGACCACCAGTTGATATCCAGATTAACCAATGAGTGCAGCATGGACAGCAGCTAGAGAGGCTAGGAGTGACTCAATGAGGTCCTGGTAGGTTGGCACAGGTATCTGGAGCCATGCTGACTGCAGTGTATCCCACATCTGCTGGAGGGTGCGTGGGGGAGGATCCATAGAGTGAACACAACGATCGAGGTGGTCCCACAGATGTTCAGTTGGGTTCAAGTCTGGCAAATTAGTGGGCCGAGGTGCTCTTATGCTCTTCCTACCAATGTCGGACACTTCTAGCCATGTGGCATGTGGCCTCTTACTGGAAGGTCCCACCCGCCCCAGTAAAGACATTTAGCATGTATGGGTGTACATGATCTGCAAGGATGGACTCATACCCAAATCGGTTGAAAGTGCCTTCCGCATGGATGAGTGGGACCAGAGAATGCCATGAAAATGTGACCTCCTAATGAGGCGTAGAGAATAGGAAGTGGTCATGATAAGTGGTCATAATAATATGATTCAACTGGGCATCTCTACTGAGGACAGCTGCCATTAAAGAGTGTCCAACTCCAGGTGCTAGAGGGAATGGGAATGTATGGCGCTGTTGTGCAAAATTAAATCTGGTTTTGTAAAATCATGGTTTGTACTAGGGATGTACCCTACTGAAAATTTTGAAATCCACGATTCGACTATTCGTTCACGTTTTTTTCTCCATGTACATTATCTAGTAATCAGTAAATCAGTCTGCACACGCTTCAGATCTGATCTCCTCATTTAGAAAGTCAGCAGAGTCACAGGAACATATTTCTGAACTAAAGAGGCGGGGCTTATGATGATCAATCTGAACTGGAGCCTGATTTAATTACAAAATACAGCGTCGGGCAGCAGCGCGTATTTATGCTAATCGTTAGCGCTCATAGCTTCTAGTCTTTTTAATTTCACTCCTAACAGCTTCTTCAGTAGGAGGACCCTTCGTCTTTCATCTCTCATAAATAATGACCTGCTAAATAAAACCAGATTAGTCCATATTTACATTATTTTTGGATGTAAAGAATAGTAGAGCTGAAACCGTTTACCGTATTACCCACACTGTAATAATTATTTCTCGTTTATCGGCAGGCAGATTAAGTGACTGTACTCATCCTTAAATAAAGATAATCTCAGCTGTAGAGGAATAAATATAAATATCTGTAATTTAGATTCTAAAATAATGGAGTTATAATAAAACAAACGTCTCCTCTCCGTTTCCCCTTCACCGCAAACAGCCATTACGTCTAAAACGAAGGTCAGCTCCCTCGTTTGGAGCAGTGTTGGATGTCTGACTAACTGAAGAATTCGGTTTCATTTGTTTGGATCCTCTTCTTCAGAAGCTCCTCCAGACTTTCTCTGAGACATCGTTCCCCCGTGTTTCTCAGCCTTAGCTGCCTTCAGCGGTGAACCGCCAGCGCATGTCGTCACGTGGATTTCATTTTTCAGCAAGCATGCGTCACAGCCCAGCTAGAACTTACATATATATATTTATTATTCCCCTTTAATAATTAATAACATGTCTTTTTACATTCTTAAAGTTCTTGTGCATTTTTGAAAGCTTTAGTCTGTTTAACGAGGGAAAAAAGATCACTGCTGTCAGTCGACTTGAAGGGTCACAGTCAACTTGAAGGGTCTCCGATTGACGATTCGAATCGTCGACTTCTAGAGGGCAGCCCTAGTTTGTACAGACAAGTGCCCGCATTTTCAAAACACAAAAGAGCATTAAGTATTCAATACTTAAATATTATTTGATCACTTTTTGAACAATATCTATTAACCCTTTGAACCTAGCTTGTCCAGTAGTTACACGGTAAACAATGCAAACTGGCAGAGTTGTTTGTAGTAAGTTACAGGGGTTGGGGTGGTGGGTATTGGGGGGGTCGGTGACCCGTTGGCTCCTGTGTAGTAACAGTTTGAACTGTTTTCATGCAGTTCGCCAGACCACAGTCCCTGATTGGCTTCGGCTCACGCTTCGATAAGCTGGACCAGGCCGAGACGCGCAGCCTGCTCATGTGCTTCTTACACATCATGAAGACCATATCAGAGGGTGAGAGGTCACGGCCCACACTCACTCACAGACCAGAACACATCCTATTCCAGACGTTCCATTGTGTGTTGACTGGTATATGCAGCATTTACTGATCATTTGCACCTGTCTGATCTACTATGGTGTGGGTACGATGTGCTTGTCTTGCAGATGTCATGGTGGCCTACTGGCACCGAGCCATTCACCAGGAGATATCAGACTTCTTCAACATCCTAGAGTGAGTCCAACAGTTAATGTCTGCTTTGCTGTAAAACACATATATATCTTCATACATATACATATATATATACAGCTCTGGATATAAATAAGAGAGCTCTCCAGTTTCTTCTTAAATCAGCATCTCCACATGTACAGCAGGTTCTCAGTGAGGAACCGAAGGTCAGGTTCTAGCTTTACTGACAGATACAGTGAGTTCGTCTGGTTCATAAGAACAAGGTCCAGCAGCAAACACACAGCACAACACAGCTACAGACTGGCAGAGGGCCAAACCCTCTCTCTACTGACCGTGATGAGCGCCACCTCATTCCAATGTCCCTTACCCACCGTAAGATGACCTCGAGTGACCTACAGAGAGACTGGCGAGCGGTGGCTGGGGTGAAACGCACAGCGAGCATGGTTCTAAA
Source organism: Prochilodus magdalenae (assembly GCA_024036415.1). NCBI lineage: Eukaryota > Metazoa > Chordata > Actinopteri > Characiformes > Prochilodontidae > Prochilodus > Prochilodus magdalenae. Next base: position 93,346 of record JAMWET010006276.1, read on the forward strand.
AACAGGCTTCTGGAGGTCATTAGTGATTTTCTAAATACACAGATCTAATACAATATCTGATCTGGAGTTTGGGAGACATGCTACCAGTAGTGTAGAGAATCAAACAGAACTGAGGAATTCTGGTCCAACACAAACCCAGAACCTGTACAACTAGAGACAGTGATCATTTTTAGGTGGTACATTTTTCAGAGCTGAATATATGTGTGCACATATATATATATATATATATATATATATATATATATATATAGATATATATATATATATATATATATATATATATATGTATATAGATAGATAGATAGATAGATAGATAGCAAGTCAGAAAGTATCTCTGTGATGTTTCCTGTTTTTGAAAACTCTTCTCATCTCTCCATCTCTTCTTTACAGACTGTGCCTCCAGCACTTCAGGTTTCTGGGAAAGCGCCACATTGCAAGGTTAGTCCCGGTGAAGGACCTCTGGCCGCTGACATGTCTGTTTATGTGCACAGTTCATTTGAAAGCTTTTAGCCTGGCAGGTTTTTTGGACCAGCTGTCGGTAAGCCTCGTGTCACTCAGCTTCTGCTTCTCACTGTTCGTAGAGGAGCTCTGCTGTGGTAGTCTACAGGGCTGTGCAGTATTAGCAGCTGACTAACAGTGTAACTCAGTTACAGATCGGTATGCGTTATTTTAAAGCACCATACCTGACTTTATAGAAATACCTGGATTCATCAGACCACCCACAGAGACAGAAGCTGAACTGTGATTGGTCAGGATTCTCACGATACCATAAAGGACATATGTCTTTATCAGTCTGTGTCATGCCCATATAAGGAACTCTGGGTCTGGGCTGTTTTTCTTTATGGGTTAAAATCTGCGGGTTAAATAGTCATTTTTGGTGGATGTCAAAGGTAAAAATGCATTAAAAAATTATATTATGTTTTATAATTAAATTATTATATTATGTTATTATATTATATTAAATAAATTAGAAATTAGAAATAATTTCTTGTGTAATTAATTAGTAAATAAAGTATTTATTTATTTATTTATTTAAGTATTTATTTAAGTATTTATTTATTTAACACTTGAGCAAATTCACAAATACACTAGTTGTACTAATTGATAAAATTTCATTTTTATTAATGCATATTATAGATACTATTACTTAAGAGAATTTAAGATTTTATAATGCATACACCTGAGTTTTAGGCACTATACTATACTTGCTCAGATAATATGAAGATTAAACAAAAAATACATACATTATATATTTTTATTTAGAGCATATTTTTGGGCTATATATATATATCATATAAAAATATGAATTTATAAACATAAAATTTTAGTAATACAGTTTTTTAATGTATGCCGCTGTCTTTGAGGAAGCCCAGTATTATCTGTAGATATCATCACATACCTGGTTTATTTAATCCATACTTCTTAATGTTAAATCAGGTACCACATTTTAGAATAAATATATTCATAATTAATACACATAGATGCCTAAGACATTACTGGAAGGTGGATTTACACATATTAGAAATATCAGTACTATATTATGTTTCATATCACCACTATAAAATAATTAAAAATACATATTCCATTACCCATCACCTGTTATTTATTATATCCAAAATTATTACAAGTGGACATACGGCATGGTGGAAACTTTT
>JAMWET010006276.1:97500-122500 GCA_024036415.1 Prochilodus magdalenae
TCACATGTGGGAGACTGGGGTTCGAATCCCAGTCTGGGTGACTACGCTGTGCTACACCAATAAGAGTCCTTGGGCAAGACTCCTAACACTACATTGGCCTCCCTGTAATATGATTAACCTTGTAAGTCACTCTGGATAAGAGCGTCAGCTAAATGCCATAAATGTCAATGTAAGTATAAATATAGAAAAGGAAAAAAATTTAAAGTAAACAAATAGGAAATTATAATTTGCACTTTGTATAGAAAAATATTGATATGTTTCCTAGTGATAATATTATTGCACACTGTAACATTATGTAAACATAACACTGTAGCTGTAAACTCAACGCTGGAAAGTTTATATATATATAAATATATATACATATAAATATTTATATATATATTTGTTTTTCATATATATTTATATATATATTTATGTTTTTCACTTTTCACTTATTTTACTAAAAAAGCTAAATAACTAAATAGAATATAGAAATACTTCAAAATAACAAAATAAAAATCATAATATAAATTGTATAGTTATGTAGCCCGTATAAGTAGAGTGACCATCAAGTTCAACATTGTACCGAGAGGCACCGGAAATGTAATAATAATATGTAATTATAATGTATTAATTATATATATTATATACACTTATTATAAACATGAATAAGTGTCTGCATACATGTGTACGATAAATGCAGCTAGCTCTTGGCTAATTGAATTAGCTACGTGCTTCTACACGTGAATGGGATTACAGCTCTTTCCCAAAGCCAGGCTTGTTGTATGTGTCAGGCATTAGTGCGGCCACTGATTCACACCCTGAGCGCCAGCCTGAGAGAGGATCTGCCCCCCTCCCCACTCTGTCTCTCTCACTCTCTGGCATGGAAATAAAGCCTTTGATGGCAGACTGCAGCTTTTCTATTTGAAGCAAGGCGATGATTCGTCCTCCTCCGTTTGAAGGCTGTGCAGAGAGACACAGGCGGAGAGTGAGAGGGATTCCAATAACATATTCCCTTTCAAAGGAAGCCGCCTCACTCCTTTCTCTCGCCTCCTTTATTGCTCCTCACCTTGCCGAACCCGCTCTGTCGGTGGATTTGCAGGGCGCTCCTCTGCCTGTGTGAGAGGCTGATGGATATGGAGCATGTGCATGATAGGGTCACCGTAATGGAATGGCCTGTTTGAAGTAGCTGATGTACATTAATTGATCTTTAGGCCTCGGCATGAACCAGTATTATTTATGGATCGGACCGGATGTTTCCCAGAGTCCAACAGGAGAAATAAACAATATCAGCACAATAATATATATACATATAATAGCAATATCTACATTACAATAACAATATCTATGTGTTTGTGTGTGTGTGTGTGTGTGCGAGTGTGTGTGCGAGTGTGTGTGTGTGTGAGTGTGTGTGTGAGTGTGTGTGTTTGTGTGCATGCTATTGTGTTTGTGTGCGTGTGAGTGTGTGTTTGTGTGCGTGTGTGTGTGTATGCGTGTGTTTGTGTGTGTGCGTGTGTGTGTGCGTTTGTGTGTGCATGTGTGTGTGTGTGTGTGTTTGTGCGCGTGTGTTTGTGTGCGTGTGTGTATGTATGCGTGTGTGTGTATGTTTGTGTGTTTGTGTGTGTGCATGCTTGTTAGTGTGTGTGTCTTTGTGTGTCTGTGTGTGTGTGTGTGTGTGTGTGTGTGTGTGTGTTTGTGTGTGTGTGTGTTTGCGTGTGTGTGTATGTGTTCGTGTGTGTGTGTATGTATGTGTGTGTGTGTGTTTGTGTGTGAGTGTGTGCGTTTGTGTGTGAGTGTGTGTGTTTGTGTGTGCGTGCGTATGTGTGTGTGTGTGCATGTGTGTGTATATGTGTGTGTGTGTGTGCGTGCGTGCGTATGTGTGTGTGTGTTTGTGTGTGTGTGTTTGTGTCTGTGTGCGCATGCGAGTGTGTGTATGTGTGTGTGAGTGTGTGTCTGTGTGTGTGTGTGTATGTTTGTGTGTGTGCGTGCGTATGTGTGTGTGTGTGTGTTTGTATGTGTGTGTTTGTATGTGTGTGTGTGTGTGTGTGTGTATGTGTGTGTATGTGTGTGTGCGTGTGTGTATGTGTGTGTGTGTGTGTGTGTGTGTGTTTGTGTGTGTGTGAGTGTGTATGTAAACATGTGAATATGAATGAAGGGGAAAGAGCTGATCTGCATTGAGGACAGTATGTTCTCCACTGCGACTTGTTCTCCTCCCCTCTACTACTCCATTTATTGATGCTTTAATGTCCCTCTCTCTCTCTCTCTCGCTCTCTCTCTCTCGCTCTCTCTCTCTCTTTGTCTCTCTCTCTCTCTGTCCTCTGGTAGCTTATTGATTTTTTTCACATGTTCTTTGTCAAGTGGGAGCAAATGTGATGCAACAAATGCAATACTCTCACCAGCTCTCTGTTCTGCATAGCTTTCAATGTGAAATACATTCTCTGCTCTGATAGGCTTTATCACTCTGTCAGAAAACACGGTGTTGAGCTGCATTGGAGCTTATACTCAGACACGTCCTTCTTTCTACACTCATTGTCTACTTTGTCATCTCTACTTATACCATATAGGAGCACTTTGTAGTTCTACAGTTACAGACTGTAGTCCATCTGTTTCGATGTATACTTTGCTTTTTGGTGGGCCTGTGGGGGTCCTGGCCTTTGAGGAACAGGGTGAAAGGGGGTCCCCAAGTATGTAGAGAAACAGTAGGACTCCAGTCTGTGATTGTAGAACTGCTAAGTGCACCTGTGGTACGGTAATGGAGCTGATAAATAGATGATGAGTGTAAAAACAGGAAGGTGTTCGTAACAACGTGTGTGTACTGTTGCTACATCACATGACTACCAATGCGTACAGGAATCCTGCTTTGATTTTAATGTTAATGTACAATAAATGCTATTTGATGTCATATGAAATGGTTATGCTTTGTTTGAACCTGTGTGTCGGTATATTTACGTGTCTTGCATGGCTTTGCATTCTCATTTCCATCCCCTGTTTATACATTCCATTCCATTTTCCATAATTTTTTCCAAAAAAAATAATATTTGTTTTCCATCTTCCAAAACAAATATAATGCTTACCATAGGACCCTCATTCGAAACTGAAGTTCATTTGCTAGAGCACACACGCCAGCTGGACACAGATAGCATCGAATACGATGCTTGATTGCACCCTTGCACTAACATTTGCTAAGCGCTTCAGGCTAACGTCGCACTAACATAGTAATGGCCAGGACGAACCTTGACCTTCCCTGAATGCGGACCAGCTTGCTAGCTTGACGCTAAATTCTGCGTTTTAACCGCCCGGCTGCTTCTGATGTGATGAAGAGCGTGAGGATGATGATGGTACCCTTAACTCCTTGCTGTGATTGGATCGTTGTACACAGGAAGTTAGCAGCTGCGGTTAAACTGGCGCAGGCTACGCAGGGCACTGGCACACTGAAGGGTTCCAGTGCTTCCTCCCAGTCCTCAGGGCTCCTGCCCCAATGGTAAACAACCCTCCCCTGGGGCCTACAATTCCCATCGATTGCTTTACTGTATGGACTAAGCAGAGCAGCAGTAGCCATTAGCATTGTCCTTTAGCTATTAGCATAAGTAAGTTAGTAGTAGCTATCAAGCTAGTGAAAGTCTTTACACAGATTCATTTTGTCTGAATCTTTGTGTTAACTTAAGCATTTAATACAAGTTTTTTTAAAAAGCCAAAATGGAAATTTAATACATTTAAACAAATTACTATTTTGGTTTTGGGTCTTAAAATGTTGAAAAAATAATTATATATTTTTTTCATTTTGTCTATTAATTCTTATGTTCAAAATACTTATGCTAAAAGCATGTTTATTGTAATATCTTGGTATATATTGAGATATATTTTTAAAAATATGCTTCAAATATATAGTTTTTTCACATACTACTATGTTAGCCCCAAGCTAGCACGTTAGCAACTGGCCATGACATTATGATGCAGTATGCTCCAGTACAATTCAATACAATACTCTGTGTTAGGCTTTATCCTTAATAATCTCCTCTAAAGTAAATGAAAACAGTGAAACCTTCATATATGGTATGTTAAAAAAAGTATGCAGTTAGCTAACTAGCTAGCATTCGTTGCTATTACAACATGAATAATTCTGGCCATATCTTAGCTCACAGAACACACCTGGAGATGTCATTAGTCCTCTGTGAAACATTTGGTTCATCATTTTTTCATCACAGCTGTCCCCATGTTATGACACAGTGCTAATATCCTCAGATTGACCCGTGAGTTCTCCTGTGACACAGTGTGGCAGCCATTTTGTCTGTATCCAGCATGGCCGTCTTCCCTGACCTGCTCTGTGTAGTCGTTTGTGAATGGCCGGTCTCTGTGACGTTGTATTTCTTGTATATGTGTACATGGAACCTCCCTGTGTGGATAAAACCGCTAATATGCTAAAAACAGATGTAGCCTGTGTGGAGGGAACAACATATGAAGGTTTTCATGGAACTGGCTTGTAACAAACATATTCCCAAGACCAGTTGTTTCTAGTGTCATAAACGACCAGGTGACCTAAGTGTCCTGGGCCCTATATCCAAAGACATTGTGTTCCCTGGGTCCTATATTTTAGAGTCACATAGTGACATGACCCTATATTCCCAAGGCTCTCTATTTCTAAGGCCGTATTTTCCCATGGTCCTGTGTTTTTAGCGTCCTGCATTTCCAAGGACCTATCTTCCTAAGACCCTATATTCCCAAGGCCCTATATTTTCAAAGACCTCTGTTTCCGAGGGCATATGTTCCCATGGTCCTATGTTTCCAGGGTCCTATATTTTTATATTCAAAAATCCATGTCTTCCCTGGACTTTATTTGTCAAGCCCCAGGTTTCCAGGGTTTCCAAGGTTTCCATGGTCCTCTATTTCTAAGCACTCTCCTGTGTTAACTTAGCTCTTTACATTATACCTGTATTATATTATACGTGTAAAATTATATACATTACGGCAAACCTGAGCTCTCGGATAGGGCCCTGGCTTCGCCAAAGATAGCACCAGCTAATTAATAGTAAAAAAAAATAATGGTAAATAATACATAAGCTAATTACTGGGAGGGTAGTTAGGTTAAAAAGGTTGTGTACCAAAGATCCTTAATAGTAAGACGATAACGGACCACCGTTGGCCGACTAACGGCAAAGTTGGTGATCCCCTGGTGTTTTGCTCACTGTTTTTAGACAAAAAGACATTTCTCGTTTTCTGTTTGCAGGACATTTGACTCATTCTACCTTAAATTGCTATTTTCGTTAGCCAGTAAATTAGTTTAGTAAATCATTTTAGTGTCAGCAACTTTTTTAACTAGGTCTAGTTATTATTTTTATATATTTTTATATTATTTATGGTATTTTAAAATGAAATGCTATTCATATTTAAAAAAAAAAAGTTAGATCTTGTACATAGGAAAACAATCTGGGTGGTCCGAGTGTGGACTTACCTTCTGGGATGAGCTAGCAGTCTTATACTAGATATGTTTCGTTTATCGTTAGCCTCATTAGCATCTGTCTTTAAGATTGCCTTGTTATGGTGTAACCTCTTTTATGTTCGTTTGTTCTCCGTATTCAGGATTCTTTCAGGTCAGGATGGGCACAGACATGCCCGTTCACAGACCATGCCCATCATTCGGGGCAAGAACGCCCTTACCAACCCCAAATTGCTTCAGATGATGGAACCAGGTAAACGTATTTAGTTAGCATTCTGACGATTCAATGCCCAATGCCTAAGTTGAATTGAACTGAATTCATATAGACCTTTTTGTCCCTGAGAGGCGGTTCGTACCGGACATAGACAAGACACATTAATGTCTTGTGTGGCATGTAAAGGCATGTCTTGTATATTGTTCTTGGAATGCTAAAGGCTGGTCTGGAGTTCATGTGAGGTTTGGTGTGAGAAGGATCTTAGAGATGCCCTTACAGTGGTGGTGATGAGAACCAGGGTTGCCATGTCTTCAACACAAATATAACCATTTAGTCTAAAACCACCAGTTAGCCTACACATGTCCTCTGAGTTTGTATACGGAATGTTGACGAAGGCAAATCAGTGGAAAATCTGAAAATAATAACTTTTCCCTGGGAACTGTTTTTCCTCGTGTTTTAAAAACACATTTTTAGGCCAAGCTTCTTAAAACTATCATAAAACAGCGTCTCAGACGTCATGCAGTGTACTCATAGCCATTTCATGTAATAACTTTTTCTGACAGAGCGTTTAGAGTTTGACATCTGGATCCATCTATAAACGTCTGGGGCATTTCACACCAGACCACGCTGAATCCAGCCACAATGATTTATTTATGCTGAAAAAAAAACCCTGTAAAGAAATACTAAAGCATTTTAATCTAATTTCTATCTGAGGCATTTTAGCGCATGGTGAAATACCACAGATAATAAAGTTGACATGTTGTGGTACTTAGTAAACAAACAAAACCTGGAAAATGGAACTTGGTTCAAATGGGCAGGTACACAAATACACCTCCAAATGAGCTTCAGCTGTCACTCAGTTTTTCCTATGGGAAATGATTGTCTATGATAATTCAATAATCTATAGGTATGCCAGATTTGGGTTATTGCTGTGGTATGATAAGATGTTTCCATAAATGTATTCATATATTCAAAATTGTATTCCTTTGTATGTTTGTATCAGACGGAAATGCACCCGAGAACGACAGCACCTTCAGTCCGACAGACATCGAGGCCAATCTCTCCACGGAGGTGGCCCTCACTGTGCTTGATGTTCTGGAACTGTTCGTCCATCACCACAAGGTCAGCAAGGTCACGTTCACCCCGACTGCTTGGATGTGCTAGTATAATTCATGTGCTAGTGGTTGTGAATGGAACCGAGCGGCATAGTGAATGGATGAAGGTTGAGCCTCTATAGGGCTATTTAAGCCTGGACGGTAGATGAACAGTGCCACCTGGTGGAGGAAAAAGAGTGGCAGAGATGTGGAATTCTGTTCTTGGAAATGTGCAGGACGGTTATAACCTTCTTACTAAGCCTGCTAATGAACCGAGGAGTGAGTCAGGAATGTTTGAGCAGGGAGGACACCAAGAGTCCTGAACACCTGAGCAAGGATTACACCTGAGCAAGCTTTAAATGTCCTATATTAGGTCTAAACAATGACCACCAGTAACTGAACCATCCCTGATAGCCTGTAATACCTTCACTAGCATGGTTAACAGCCATTTTCGATTTGGCATGAAGTGGACAGGTTTATGGATGTAGGCCACATCAATGTTCAGACCCTTTAAGGCTGAACATAGGTCCATGGAAATCAGGGCCCTAAAAATACAGGACCTTGGGATCATATAGCCTTAGAAGGAACTGCACAGTTGGGCCAGATTTGGTGGATACCTTTCCTGGCACAGCTCCGAGGAGAATTCCCTGTAGACTGGGATTTTATCCACTGCTGGTAGACCCGTATGACCGTACGCTTCCATACACCTGCAGATTCAGCTCCTTCCTTCACACTACGGTCTCTGGCCACGCCCACATGCAGTCTCTCCTTTTAGCCAATCATTAACATCTGCTCTGGAGCGTTTTCCACACATGGAACGAGACATTCCCTGCACTGTACCACTTCTTCTCAATCTATGGATCCCGTCACTCACACCATGCAGGAGATGTAAGGTGACTCATGTTAGCCCTGTGAGCGTAGCCGTACCCATTCATGTTCTAAGGAGCTTCGGTTGGTCTGCTTTGTTGATAACGGCTAGAGAATCAGAGCAGAGATCGTTTACATACCTTGATCTGAAAAGTTGCTTCCTATTACTTGAGAAATGATTCATAATTGAAACATATATTTGAAAATGCATTTGGATACACATCTGTGACTGCTGTAACTACTTTCACAAACCTCAAAATACAGTTCTAATCCCTCCTTTTATCTATTCACTTCTGAACACTATTAAGATCAGTTACAGCAGAGACTAACGTTGCCAAATCCATGCTGAATCACCACTTTCAAGCTCACGTATTCCTATAGAGTGCTGTACATTTACACCCTTAGCAGCTGTGTAGATATTTTGTGATCAGTAATTGTAAGTGTGGTGGGTGTAGCTCAGCGGATAACACCGCTACCCATCAGGGAACCACCACCACGTGGGAGACTGGGGTTCGAATCCCAGTCTGGGTGACTACGCTGTGCTACACCAATAAGAGTCCTTGGGCAAGACTCCTAACACTACATTGGCCTACCTGTAATATGATTGCCCTTGTAAGTCGCTCTGGATAAGAGCGTCAGCTAAATGCCGTAAATGTAAGTACCTACTACAGCATGAGTCCTCATATCTTCTCCGTAATGTCTTCTCACTCTCATTTCTCTCACTCCTACAGAAGCAGCTGCTGCAGGACGAAGGTCAGAACTCCCTGATGAAGAAAGTCTTCGACACCTACCTGCTCTTCTTCCAGATTAACCAGTCCACCACCACCCTCAGACACGTCTTCGCTGCACTGCGCCTTTTCATACAGAAGGTACAAACAAGTATGCACAGTAGAGTGGCAACATTAACAATAGAACATTCACTTATTATTATTATTATTATTATTATTATTTTACCGGTTTAGCCCAGTGAAAGACATGCGGTAGAGTTAGAGTGTTGCAGAACGGCACATCTAGACCCTGATTGTAGTGCCCATTGAAATTAGAAAGAGCTATTGGAGCACCAGTGAGCTGTGCTGGATTATAATCCCATTCATACCCAATATCCATCATCTAAATCTAATATGCCCAGGACAGTGCCACTGTATGATCTGTTTTCATGATAGAACGTCACATGATTTGGTCTTTTCTAACATCTGATGCTGTCATATGAAGTATTCCATCGGCAGGTATGGGTTTTCTGCTCTATGGTTAGAAATCAGTATCCGGTGTGATGAGAAGGCTGATTCTAAGATGGTCAATTAAATTCTAATTGTTTCTGCCACATAATTTACTCCATACCAAGGGAGGCTCAAAATTTCACACATTAATCAGGTAATTGACCCTTTTTGTTAGATTTGAGTTTTACTTTAGTTGGTTTTTACTTTAGTTGCTGTTGGGAAGGAAGATAAAGGTGACCAGGACCAATAAATGATGATCAATTTAGACTAATATGGTCAATATTTATTGAGCTACACATACAGAAGTAGTGTCTCTCAGTATGGCGTTGGGCTATGTTTGCTCAGCATGGAGTTGTAGAGGTTCCTAATGGCCTCCACACATGGATACATTGACGTGGTAGTAAGGGTAGATGACGTTATGGTTACTGTATATACTGTATATCCTGGACACTCCACTCCACTTAAATACCAGTATATGCACATGTTTATTAGGTTAATTCAGTCATTTATCTGCGGATAACTGCACCGCTTGCACATTTATTTATTTATTATGTCTTTTCTACAGTATACAGGTATATCTATATTTTCTTGCCTCCTTGTGAAGTGAGATATATTTATATTTATATTTATATTTAGATATTTATCCATAGTGACCTGTACTATGTATAGTTTATAGTTTATAGTTAACAGTTAATAATACTGCTGCCGGTACCGACCCATTTAGGTTCTTCATACTGCACAACCCTGTTTTTATTTGGTTTTTTTTTTCTAATTTGTATTTGTATCTGTGCTGTTTGTTTTTGTGAAACCGCTACTGGCTGCTAAATTTCCTTCGGGATCAATAAACTATCTATCTATCTATCTATCTATCTATCTATCTGTCTGTCTGTCTGTCTGTCTGTCTGTCTGTCTATCTATCTATCTATCTATCTACTGTATCTATCTATCTATCTATCTACTGTATCTATCTATCTATCTATCTATCTATCTATCTATCTATCTATCTATCTATCTATCTGTCTGTCTGTCTGTCTGTCTGTCTGTCTATCTATCTATCTATCTATCTATCTATCTATCTATCCGTCCATTCATCCATCTATTCATCTATCCAATCATCTATCTGTCCGTCCATCCGTCTATCCATCCATCATCCATCTATCTATCTATCTATCTATCTATCTATCTATCTACTGTATCTATCTATCTATCTATCTGCATGCATGTAACCGTGCATCGTGCAGCCAGGGCATCACTGTCCGTCAGGTACAGTGAATAGCCCATCCTTGCTTAGGTCACATGTCCGGCCCGAGCGGATTGTTTCCTGTTTAAATGCTGAAGTGCATTACAATGCATTCCTCTGGAACTAAAGAAGTCTAACCTAGCCCTCTCTCTCTCTCTCTCTCTCTCTCTCTCTCTCTGCCTCTCTCTCTGTCTCTCTCTCTCTCCGTAGTTCCCCTGCGTGTTCTTTCAGGGTAAAGCGGACCTGTGCGGCTGTCTGTGCTATGAGATTTTAAAGTGCTGTAACCATCGCTCCAGCAGCACTCAGACCGAAGCTGCTGCGCTGCTCTACTTCCTCATGAGGAAGAACTTTGAGTACACCAAGGGCAAGTCCATCGTCCGCTCCCACCTGCAGGTCAGTCTGAGAGGAGGTCAAAGATCAAGTGATGCCATTGTTCAGTAAAACTGATTTCGAATGAGTTCCTGCGTTATTAAATATTATTAAAATTACATTGGAAGCCATTTCTACCAATCCAAAATCAGTGCAGCAATGGCCTTGGGATGCTACAGCTACGTCAGCATACTCGGCATGCTTGTGTGGAAACAACAAGCAGAGAAACAAAGGACAGTGTGTAGTATATTTAGAAATGATTTTTATGAAGCTCTGGCTGATTGACAGTGATGGACAGTGATTGTCACTGACGCTCACTGCGGCATAAGCGTTTAACCATGCTCGGCTTTCATTGGGCCATCAATCATTTGTTTATGCTTGCCTCACTGGCTCATTTCAATGCGTCTGTATACTTTGTGTTGATTGGCTGCGGCGTGGTGTGTAGATGGAACTCGTCTAGCCGTTAATTAGGCTGCGCTCCAGAGGTATTTTCAGCCTTGCAGCTACGATTTATTACCCCCAACCAAACCAAAGGGTGGAGTTAAATAGGCCTACACTATTCATAGAAGTGCACTGTTTATGCACCGCTGTATGCAAACAAACACCCCCTGGCCAAATGGCATAACACATTCTCTACAGAATGACAGTTTAACATATTAGAAAATTAATTAAACATAACATGTGCCATGTTTTACGTTTTCCAGTGTGTAGAATTATCTGTACTTATATTCACTTTAAATATAAACTCATCTTTCAAAGTGTAGCTGCACCCAGAAGGAGGTGTGGGAGTGCGGTGCTGTTGGGAAGGAAGATAAAGGTCACCAGGATCAATAACTGATGATATATCTAGACTGATATGATCAATATTTATTGAGCTACACATACAGAAGTCTGTCTCTCAGTATGGCGTCAGTACACAACTGCCAGGCGCAAAGAATTTGGCACAACCCAAGCAGAGCTAAAAGTCAGAGAGGTTTCATTGAACAAACCAGTAGCTATACACAACAACAAAGGACGAGCACGCAGTACAAAAGAGCAATGCCGGGTCATAGGTAGGAGGGGCTAGTGGAAGCAGGCTAGAAAACCAGCAAGGCTAGGAATCAGGCGACCAAGATAAAGGGTAAATCCAAAAAGAGAGAGTCGAAGTCGAGGGAAAACAGGAAGCGGGGAGAACGGCAGGTAAAACAAATCAGTACTCGGGCGAGCTAGAACATGAATGATTGGTCGGCTGGGGACATGTGAGTGTGACATCATCGGATTAATGCACTCTGGGAAATGGAGTCCGGGAGATCAGCGGTGTCAGGGAGACGTCTCAGCATTGAGCTGTAGAGGTTCCTCATGGTGTCCTGTGATAACCCCTCCCATGCAGCTTCCTCACACAGCTCCTGCAGACGGTGCGGTAGGGGTGGAGTTGGAGTGACCATGTCAAACCAAATCTTGGCACTGACCACATTGCCTCCGCACAAGGATTCATTGGTCATCTCCACCATATCAAAAATGGGACTCATCACCAAAGATGACCCGCTGCCGTTCTGAATCACTCCCAGACAGTCTGACACAACACCATCACGTTATTTAGTGATGCTGACGTGGGCTTAAGGGCAGCCGTCGTAACGGTCTGTGTGCATATAGCCCATCGTCTGCCAAGTGTGCTGGCACTAACAGGATGAATCATGGAGGCCATTACTGCTCGCTGAATGTCCGCAATCGTGACTGTTGGGTTAATGTACCTGTAGTCAGGTAGAGCATTAAGGCTCACCCATGCTTAAGTCACTTGCGAGGCCATGCATGAAACTTGTATCACTCGCGTGTCTTAGAGCTGTGTCTGTTAGAGCAGTAGTTCAGCAACTTGCTAGCTACCATAGCATCATTGCACACATTGTTTTTGTCTATTGTCTTTGCACTACACTATTTATATATATACACATTCTTCAACTGCACTGGAGAAGGAGCCTGACCGTGTTTCGTTATACTGTACAATCCTGTATTGGTATAATGACAATAAAGTTGAATTGAATTGAATTGAATTGAATTGAATTGAATTGAATTGAATTGAATTGAATTGAACTGAACTGAATTGAATTGAATAACTTTGGACTTTTTTTAAGCCACAACAAAGTTGAATGTCTAGTTTTATGTGTTAAATATACTCTTGTTATCATTAATTTTCTCAATCTTTCAGGTTATAAAGGCAGTGAGTCAACTTATTGCAGATGCAGGCATCGGAGGGTCCCGTTTTCAGCAGTCTCTGGCCATCATCAACAATTTTGCCAATGGAGATGTGCCATTAAAAGTAAGACACATGCAGCTACTTTTAATTCTACTTTTAATACTTTTAATTTCATATTCCAGTAGAGAAAGTGTTGATGATGAATTTTATAATAACTGTGATGTGTGCAGATAGTAAAAGGCAGCTGGCTTAAGAGCATTCATAACTAGCGATATGAACAAGAGCTTGATAGCTCCGTTAGGTGTCCCAGGTGCCGGTATTTGAATATTGAAATCTCTGTTTCGGTATTTACATGAATCCCTTTCCTTTTGTGTCCGGTCAGAGCACTTCGTTCCCAGCAGAAGTGAAGGACCTGACGAAGCGGATCCGTACGGTCCTCATGGCCACCTCACAGATGAAGGAGCACGAGAAAGATCCAGAGATGTTAGTGGACCTGCAGTACAGCCTGGCCAACTCCTACGCCAGCACCCCCGAGCTCCGGCGCACCTGGCTGGAGAGCATGGCCAAGATACACGTCCGCAATGGAGACCTGTCTGAGGTAGGAGGCAGCCGATAACACGAGTGGAGAAGCTTCACGGTTCGGCGGCTGAAAAAAAATAAAAGGTTGCAGCTACTGTTGTCTCTCTAAGAGCTCATTTAAAGAGGAAGCTCCTGAGGAAGCAACCGGAAGCGTTTAAAAAAGTCAGGTTTAAAAAAAATCTTTCAAAAATTTAAAAATGTCGGAAACAGACATGAACATATATCTGATCTTGTGTGTATCATTTTACAGGGAGTCTTTCAGTAGACTCCTGGAGTAAAGCTGCCACCACTGTTTTCCATTCCTAACAACTACCTGGAACGTGTTTAGCTTATCACTCATACTCACAGTCAGTGGGCTATCTAGAACTCTGTAAGATCCAGAGTGCTAATTTCCCCCCATATAATTGTTCCCAGCTTTTATTAAACCCAATTGGTTGATTCCTGTACCGGTTAATCTAACCAGTATGACCAGTAATGCCTTCAATCCAGCTCCTGAAGGCCTAATCCACCTAGTAACCACAGTAAAGAACATGCTGATTAGATAATTTTATTTGTATTTTTTTTATTTAAGCCTGTGTGTGTTTAAAATCTCATTATAATGCATGCAAATACAAATAATTATATAAATATCAGCAAGCATAATGATCCTATCGTATTAAAGATTTATAGGCGGTGTAAGGAAGAAAACACGGCGGCTAACCAATTAGAGATTATTTAATAACTTCAGGCTGCTGTTGGCACCATGTTGATTGGCGGGATATAGGCTAGCAGTTCCTGATAGCTACATTAGCTTCCCAAACAAAACCATACACAAGAACTTGAGACATCAGGCCTGTTTGGGAGAGTGATTGGGACATGATTTTAAAAGATGGTATGGAACGTAAATCATTGTACTAAATGAACTAAACTCAGCGAAAACTTCACACAGTGTCGTGCTGCTGTTTGTTTTAGGCTGCCATGTGCTACATCCACATTTCTGCCCTCATAGCAGAGTCGCTCAAGAGAAGAGGTAAGCGCCCCCTGCTGGCCAGAAGCATTCATGCACTGCTGTTTGTACTGACACTGGCTGTGACTGAGGTGGATCCCTAGTTTGTGCTTTAGGGCAGCTATTATACACTGGTCTTTTTTCTCTCAGTGAACAAGAGAGTTTTGCCACAGGTTCTGAAATAGACATTAAAGCCTCTAAATGTCTGTTTATGGTCTAAAGTGATCTAAAGACCATCTGCAGGATTCTTCTGTGGAACTCAGTTCACCATTTATGAGACAGCCAAGCTCCGTGCACGCTTTTAAACAACTTCTAAAAAACGTATATTTTTAATTTAGTGTTTAATTCCAAATCTGCATTTCTTCTTGTGTTTATCTTTAATTTGATCTGTGTCATTGTCAAATTTTAAACTACTACTCATAGTTTTATCGCTCTTAGCTTTTTTACTTGTACTTATAAAACTTTAATATCAAATTTAATATCAATATTTAAAAAGTGGTCCATTATTATTATTATCATTATTATTGGTAGTAGTAGAAGTATGCATGCAGAACAACAACATAGAAAATGTAAATACAGAGCAAAAGATCTCGTCTTAGGCAAACGTCTCAATACTAACGACTCAATACTACTTTCTATGACTGGTATGGTACTAAAATCTCAACCCTGAGGATCTGCCTTTACTGATACCAATACAATATCGTCTAAGATCTAAATAAATCTAAATAAATATCTAAGCTGTTGATTTGTCTGAATGCACTTTGATCAAGCAGCCATCTAAATAGCGTCATGATCAAACTGTGATACGGATATATTCCTCCCACATGTCTCAGTTTTGCAGCACTACAGTTTTTTTTATCCATATTACCAAATATATACAGATTTAGATCATTTCCGCCTATTTGTCCTCCCACACCAACCTGTGCATCCGTAAAATCAGGAACTAGTCCATCTGAGATTATTTCACTTGTTCACTTGTTTTTAGCCACATTTGCACCATAGAACTACAGGGGTTGGACAATGAAACTGAAACACCTGTCATTTTAGTGTGGGAGGTCTCATGGCTAAATTGGACCAGCCTGGTGGCCAATCTTCATTAACTGCACATTGCACCAGTAAGAGCAGAGTGTGAAGGTTCAGTTAGCAGGTAAGAGCACAGTTCTGCTCAAACCACTGCAATGCACACAACATTATGGGTGACATACCAGAGTTCAAAAGAGGACAGACTGTTGGTGCACGACTTGCTGGCGCATCTGTGACCAAGACAGCAAGTCTTTGTGATGTATCAAGAGCCACGGTATCCAGGGTAATGTCAGCATACCACCAAGAAGGACGAACCTCCACCAGCATCACGTAGTGACCTGGCCACTATCCTGCAAGAAGAATGGCTTAAACTCCCTCTGACCACTGTGCAGGACGCAGTATATGTCATTCCCAAGACCAACTGACGCTGTATTGGCCGCAAAAGGAGGCCCTACACCATACTAATAAATGATTGTGGTCTAAAACCAGGTGTTTCAGTTTCATTGTCCAACCCCTGTATATATACAGTGGTGGATTTAGTGGGGAGCAGTTAGGTGGGCCTTCGTAGGCCAACCATGTACATTTATAGCATCATTCTATTAAAGGCTTGGGGATCCATTTCAGTCACCACCATTCTGTTCTACTGGAGCCATTATCCTGCTATCGCGCTTTGTTGAGTGTGCATTAACTCTAGACTAGCCTTGTTTCAGTTCATCTCGGCTTAACAGCTTCCCTCTTCCTCTCCCCTTCCATAAAATAGAGCTGGTGCTTTTAGGTATTGCTCATGGCTATTAAGAGAATCAGAAAACTGTCTGGCTTTTGCATGTGTGCATGCTAGCATGGTTGTGACTTAGCATGAGTTAGCATTTAGCATGGCTTTGAGGCTCCTGCTCTCTGTCTTTCTTTTTCCGCCGTGGCGTCTTGCCCCGTAGAGCATGGCTAAGTAGCTGAGAGCCCGACCGTCGGACGTACACCTGTGTTAAACCTCCTGCCCCTTTATAACCACAGGTTACTGGAAGCCTGAAAAAGCGCGGATCTCGGGCGCGGGCACAGAGGAGGCCAGTGTAATTAACTGTAGCCCTTTACTAACACCCCGGGAAGGAGAAAGTGAGTGTTCCTCCGCGTACCCTGAAACCATCACACATTGAAAATGACACCCTGGTCAGATACTGAATGTGTTGCAGCACCTGGACTAGGAGCTAACAAATCTGCTTGAGTCTGAGGTTTGATGTTGGGACTAACCTAATCTCTGTCTTATCTGGAGCATACCGATACAGCTACAGCAACTGAAGCAACCGCCTGTTCAGAACTAAGCTGCTGGAAACACATTTATCCGAATGCACTTGGCCATCTAACTAGCATCATGATCAGACTGTTATACTCATGCTAGGGATTTTGGCCATGTTACCAAACATGTACCGACTTAGGCCATTTCCTCTGTAGGTGTTTAATGAGTGTGCTGTTGCTGATAGGCTCATGCAGAACCGGTTCCTTGTTTCTGAGGTACGGTATCGGAGATTAAGCACATGCACTGTGTGCTGTGAGACTGTTTTTGTGCTGTGGGTGGTTTGCGGTGCACTGTACACGGTTGTGATGCTGTGGATGTGAATGCCACTGGTGTGCTGGTGTTCACAAACCTGCTCTACTGGTTCACTACACCCCACCACTCTTACTGTCCCACTCCTCCTTTAAAAGCCGAGACTGCATGCGGGTCTCACCTTTAGTCTATATAAAGCGTCTTTGGTGTTTCTGAATCAGGACTTTTTCGAAGCACTGATTGATTGGCGTATGAATAATTAAATGCATGAGTAATATTGATCAACTTGTTCATATTTATATACTTATTAATTTTTCTAAATTAATTTTTTCTTCGTCAGTGGAAGTTTTACATGGTTTGTCACTTAAGTCCATATGGGTGGATGGATGGAGGGATGGATGGGTACTTCAATAGCTCACTCATTCATTCAATAGCTGAATGAATAGGTAGATGGATATATGAATTGATGGTTTCTTTAATGGGTTACTGGATGGATAGATGGATGGATAGGAGGGTGTATTCTTGAATGTATCACTGTATGGATGGAAGGATGAATAAATGTAAGGATGGATGGCTTTATGCTAAATTGGGTAACTGAACGGATGAATGGATGATCGATCAGTCGATGGAAGCTTGAATGGGTCACTGAATGGATGAATGGGTGATTGATCAGTCAAGGGAAGCTTGAATGGGTCACTGAATGGATGAATTAGTGATCGATCAGTCGATGGAAGCTTGAATGGGTCACTGAATGGATGAATGGATGATCGATCAGTCAATGGAAGCTTGAATGGGTCACTGAATGGATGAATGGATGATCGATCAGTCGATGGAAGCTTGAATGGGTCACTGAATGGATGAATGGGTGATCGATCAGTCGGGGGAAGCTTGAATGGGTCACTGAATGGATGAATGGGTGATTGATCAGTCGAGGGAAGCTTGAATGGGTCACTGAATGGATGAATGGGTGATCGATCAGTCAAGGGAAGCTTGAATGGGTCACTGAATGGATGAATGGATGATCGATCAGTCGAGGAAAGCTTGAATGGGTCACTGAATGGATGAATGGATGATCGATCAGTCGATGGAAGCTTGAATGGGTCACTGAATGAATGAATGGGTGATTGATCAGTCGATGGAAGCTTGAATGGGTCACTGAATGGGTGAACGGATACTTGAACATATAGAAAAGCCTGCACCAATTAAGGAATAGATATCTGAATCACCACTTCATCATGGCTCTCTTGTAACTCACCTGTTCCTCTGTTGTGATGTTCAGCTTCGTTCTGTATGGGCTGGGCTGCCTTTATGAACATCTCCCCCAACGTTCAGGAGGAGGGCGCCATGAAGGAAGATGCTGGAACCCAGGACACGCCGTACACAGAGGTAACCTACCAGAAAAGCAAGGATGAACGTTCGTCCTTTAGATCACACATGTATTCATCACTTGGACACAGTTTTTAAAACTGCTCCACATACAAATGTGGCAAGGACTGAATGCTGTAGGGCTTCTCCAGAAGCTTCACCTGAGAACCGAAAGAGAGTTTATAAGGAGAGATATTTTAGATATGAAATGATTTGATGGTTTGTTGTTGCTGGCGAAACCTACGCTCTGTGAAACGCTGACGGGATTGTTATTTCTGGCTGCTGTTTGGACTACAGGACACTCTGGTGGAGCAGCTGGAGCTCTGTGTGGATTACCTGTGGAAGTCTGAGAGACATGAGCTCATAGCTGATATTAACAAGCCTGTCATTGCTGTGTATGAGAAGAGGCGAGACTTTAAGGTGAGCACCGAGCGTCTGGCTCAGCTTTGAAGGACAGTTTGTTGATTTCTTGGCTGGGTCTGTGATGAACGAGCTGCCTGTGTGCGTGTTTTGCAGAGGTTGTCGGAGCTGTACTATGACATCCACCGCTCGTACCTGAAGGTGACGGAGGTGGTTCACTCAGAGAAGCGTCTGTTTGGCCGTTATTACCGCGTGGCTTTCTATGGACAGGTAGGCGCACGTTGCCGTTTGTCAGTTAAACTTTGCCAGGGAATTCACTACACTATGAGGTCATTAGGTTTTACCGCTTAACCCCAACAAAATTGACCATTCGTTTATTATAATCATCATCAGTCCTTTAGTCCTGCCTCGGTCACATTGATTTCATAAGGTGATCAAAATACTAGTCTATAACTTTACTGTGGCTTTACTTGTTGCGGCTGAATAAATGCTAAACTGTTTCAGAGGCCTTATTAAAAATCCCATTTTTAAACTGGATTTTTAAACTATAATAATTCAGCATTTTGTCATTAACACAAACTATTTCAGCTCATTTTGAGCAGAAATTAAAAAATTTGAATTTCTATATATTTTTTTCTATAAATTTAAATTTCTATTTCTATATATGTATTTATATATATATATATATTATATATATTTGTCATATATTTCCTTAAAACACAAAAATAAAGAAAACCAGTTTCAGTGGTGACAATTCTTAATGTTCCAGAATTTGGGGTTTCACTGACATGAAAGCAGTGGGATCTAATGTGACCATGTGGCCGGGATGCAGTCTCACTTCCTGCTCTAAAATGCAGGGGTGTGGCTAAAATAAGGCTCCGCCTACAGACTTAAATTCTTTGTGTTTCACTAGTGACGATTCTTAATGTTCCATACTCCCCGGACTTTGTGACACATTCACGACAAAACAGTGAGATCTATCTACTCGCCATGTGGCCATGTGAGGCAGGGATGCAGTCTCACTTCCTGCTCGAAGATGCATGGGTGTGGCTACAACAAGGCCCCACCCACAGACTAAACTTCTTTGTTTTGGAAGTGAATAATTTTTCAGATTTTTCAGCTTCTCTTTAAAAAGAAACAAAAAGATAAAAAATATATGATATATATACATATATACAGATAGTATCCTATATTGTGATTTTATAAATATTTAGGATATTACTCTATACTCTTATTTTCTATTAATGCTTTGGGATTAAATAGATCTTGATATAATCCTTGTTTAAATAGATATGTAAGATAATTCTTTATCAAAACAATGAATAATTCCTTGTTTTTAGTGTTTGTGATGTATATTCAAAACCCTAAATACATTTTTGCAGATGTTAACTATGCACATAATATAAGCCTGTTCTGAATTACTGAATATAATAATCATTTAACCCTTTAATATTCCGCTCAACCTTTTGGTATAGCTCAATAAAGATGTCGAACTTACCTCAACCTGATTGTGCCATCTCTACCAACCGGCAGAGGTGTGTTAGGCTAAAAGTATCCACTAGAGGTCACTGAGTTATTCAATAGATATGTCTTTATGGTTCTCATGAGGCATTCTTTATTGAACTGTCCTGACTTTCGTTTTAAATGATCCAGTTACCCTTGTGAAATACCCCACAGGGTGTCTGCCCAGAACAGAGGTTGTGTTCTTAGCACTGTGAGCCGACTTGGCTTTACAAACTCTATACACTTTTGTAAAGCGTTAAAGGAAACCAAAGCTTTTGTCTTTGGTCATTAAGTCGAGCTCTGCGTCCAGCGCAGTGTCCATCACTTCATTTGTTGTCTTCTGTCAGTTTTAAAGATGGTCCCTCGGGATCATCTCTCCCATCAGATTCGTTAAATCCTTCGTCTGCTCTTTCTTCCTTTTTGTTTTCTGTATCAGGCAGCGGTAAGTCCTTTCTGTTTCACTTCCTGTCTCTTTCTTCCTGGTTTCTCCTCTACATGGCTAAACCACCCACTCTCTCCTGAAGAGCTAATGTTTTAATCTGGTTTTCCATACATGCACTGTAATGTATGGTATTTAATTATGTACTGCACCGCATTCCTCCTGCGCCTCCTCCTCACACCTAATCCCAAGCATTTTATGTATGTGTAATAATGACTGATTTTCATAGAAGCAGAAGAAAGGTGAGGTATTTGGGGGGACACTTTATTTGAAAGTGCATGCATAAGCATTGAGTAGCGTTTATAATCTTAGAAAGCAATAGCCGAGTGTTTATGATTAGCTAATGTCACTATTGGCAAGAGGATAAGATGTTTTATGAAGTTAATGACACGGCGTTGTAGTGTTATAGTGTTCTTAATTTCACTTATCGCACTTTTCTGAAGCAGTACTACTGGAACTTATAGGGCCGAGGCCTAGTTGTTGTTGTAGTTGAGAGACATGTATCAGCTCTATATGTTTCTGTTTAAATTAAAGTGGTGTAATGTTTATTATTAGGTCATCGTTGCTGCTGCTGTAATGTAGAGCTAACTCGGTTACTCAAATAATTTTCTAGTTTTATTTTTTCTATATTTAAATAGAATATAAAGCATGATATTGTGTGATAGCTCAGGGTGCTTCTATTTTTGGTTCGTAAGTATGTATAGTTATGTTTAATTTGTTTATTCTTATCATAAAGGAAAAAAAAGAAAGAGAGAACATAAAACATACATACAGCATAGAGTATAAGTATATATCCCCTTACCCGTGGATACCCAAACACATAAGGCCCAAGATCTTATTATCTAAATTAGTCTGTTATATACATTGAATCCAAATAATTTCAATTAAATACCTTTATACACAAACGTCACTGTAGACGGGGTGAGATAACAGAACAAATGAATTAATAAATAAAATAAAATAAATAAATAAAATGTAAAGAAAATACATAATAATAATAATAATAATAATAATAATAATACAGTGATAAATGTAAATAATACATAAATGTACAAATAATAACAATAATAATAATAATAATTAAAAAATAAATAAATAATAATAATAAAATAAAATAAAATAAAATAAAATAAAAATAATAAATATACGCTTATATACAATTATACCCACATCATCTAATAACAACACAAATATGTATGTATAGTTAATTAGTTAGATAGTTAGTTCGTTAGATATGTAGATCTAGTGATATAGAAACTGATAATACTTTGGAATAATGATTCCTCCTGCGCCTCCTCTCTCTCTATATATATATATACATCTCATATGTTATTCAGTGCTTATGCATATGTTATTAAGTCCCCATGTAGGGAGTCATGAAATAGAGTGTTACTGATATTTACAGGGGCCGTAGACCGGGCTGCAGATCAGGGTATTTAAATGTGTGTTAACCCCTTAATTACGGTTGTCTTCTAGCCATTACAGCCTAACTCATAGCAGTGCTGCCGTTGCTTTAACTTTAACTGATGGTTCAGGAACACTTTTTATGAATATCATATCTATAAAAACTATGAAAACCAACCAATATGATAACCATGAATTTAATGATGAATATAATTAATATATATAATGTCATGTCTATCAGTAACAGTCTGAGCATATAATAACATGAGTATAAATTCTGTCACTAGGTGTATATTAGGAATGCATTGTTTTCAAATATAGCAGTTTTCTATGCATTTTAGTGCACAATTATTTATTATTATTATTATTATTATTATTATTATTATTATTATTATCATTATCCATCTGTTAGTCATAATCCACTATGCAATCTTGGTAATGTTTTTTTGTTTTGAACACTATTCCGCTATTCTTAATTGATAATAAAGTGGTTATAAAGTGGCTATGAAGTGTATTTTCTAAATATGTATAGCTATGTTATGAATGCTCTATAGGGGCTTATAGTATGGTATTCATAAACCCGTGTTACAGCTGACTGTTCTAATGCGAGGGAAGAGTGCTGCTGTCCTTCCATTACAGTAATCATATACGGCCATCACACAGAAACACAGCGACAGCCGCTCTACCTCTGACAGCATGTTGTTCTCATTGCCGCCACAAGAGGGCGCTGTATGCTAACGTTCATACTCAGGGACTCCCAGTGTATGAGAGCTCTAACAGTGGTGTCTTTCACAGGGCTTCTTTGAAGAGGAGGAAAGCAAGGAGTTCATCTACAAGGAGCCTAAGCTAACAGGACTCTCTGAGATCTCCCAGCGGCTTCTAAAGCTCTACTCTGACAAGTTCGGAGCGGACAATGTCAAAATGATCCAGGACTCCAACAAGGTGGGTCGGTCTTCGCTC
Organism: Prochilodus magdalenae; assembly: GCA_024036415.1. Classification (NCBI taxonomy): domain Eukaryota; kingdom Metazoa; phylum Chordata; class Actinopteri; order Characiformes; family Prochilodontidae; genus Prochilodus; species Prochilodus magdalenae. The sequence goes on from JAMWET010006276.1 coordinate 120,240, forward strand.
ATTCACTTCCCCTCCAGATTTAACCAGAGGTTTTGTTTTGGTCTTTTATAATTTATGCCATGTATTTATCCATAAACCGAGATTTGAAATTTGTAGCGTCAAATATAAATTAAATATGAGTATAATTTATTAAAGTGAATTGAATGTGAAGCCCACATGCCGTATCACTACTACAGCGTTATAGTGAGCACAAATACAATTGGATCTCTGCATCTAATTATAGTCAGTTGCTTCTGAACTTTGACCTTTTGACATCTAAAGCCTTAATTTTGCAATTAATTAATGCCAATGAAGTCATTCAAACGTGGGTCGACACCTTTCACAGCAAATATGCCGGATTACACTAAAGTAACAGTACAGCGCTGCTTCTGGCCGCACCATGAACTCACTCCACCAGTCACTGTCGTCCCTGCTGTTGCCTGAGAGGATCAGGTAAGTTCTAGGATCTGAAACCCTCCAAACAAGCATCGAAAGGATCAGTCATGTGTGGAGCTGAAGGTCAAACTGGGCTTCTGAATGAGGCGGTGAAACGGTTCTCCTCTCTGGGTGACTCACCATGACACCACTGTATTCGTACCGTCTGATACTCTTCCATCACTCCAGGCTGAAGTCAACGATCCAGCATGTACTACATTTACGGTATTTAGCAGAAGCTCTTATCCAGAGTGACTTATAACCATGCTCAGTGTTCCATTGGATAATATTCCAGCTAGTACAGGAAGTTTAGAGCCTAAAACTCACCATGAGCTCAGACACTGCCCGAACAGGGGGCCAGTGCTGGTACCTAGAGATTAATACACAGACATAGAGCAAGTAAAGCATTACCTGGCAACCCCAGCCCAGTGCTCATTCCTATAGAGGAGAAAAGGTCATTAAAGTGCAACACAATACACACAGCTTACACCTCTACTAGAGCTCACTCACTTAAGTGCATTACGAAGAGATGGGTCTCCAGTCTGCGTTTGAAGACTGCGAGAGACTCCGCTCTTCGGACGCCCAGTGGGAGACACCATCTGGGAGCCAGGACAGAGAAGAGTCTGGACGCTTGTCTTCCATGTGTCCTCAGGGATGGTGGTTCGAGTCGAGCTGTACTTGAAGCACGAAGGGCTCGAGGTACAGCTCGACTCTTCACCATTGCCGTAAGGTAGGGAGGCGCTGGTCCATTCTTGGCTTTGTAGGCCTCAGAGTTTTAAATCTGATGCGGGCAACAACTGGAAACCAATGAAGGGAGCGCAGCAGTGGAGTGACGTGGGTGAACTTTGGACTATGTACTATGATTTTAATAACGCATGTTGCTTGCTCCTAAAATAAGGGGCCCAGCACCATGTCGATTTCAGTTAGGACTGAATCCATTAGAATAGAATAGGTTGTTACTGAACAGCAGTTCTTAAGTTCTTTATCTTCTCTAGTAACCGAACTGGACCAAATTTGCCTAAATGCTGTGCTAACGTCCTAACCCCAACAGAGTCCTAACCTCATGGCATTACAGTTATTATTGACTTAAATTGAGTCAACAGGTTAAATCGACTGACTGACTTAACATTGCAAGTACATGTGACGGATTTTTTATCGTGCTTCATGTAAATTGTGTGTAAATGAATGCGTTTGTTTTGCAAATGTTCTCTTGCCAGCTAGTTCTTGAGTGTGAGCGCTCGTTTATGTACACTGAAGCTGATTCAGTTCCTCCAAAACGCTGCTCTGCCCTATGCAAAGAAGATGCATCCGTCAAAAGTCATGAGGGCCAGTCGACTCTGCACTCGTTTCTACACAGCTTTGATGAATAAGGGCCACTCTGTCTGAACACTCTGTCTGAACACTCTGTCTGAACACTGAGCACTCTTTCTGAACACTTTGTCTGAACACTTTGTCTGAACACACTGTCTGAACACACTGTCTGAACACACTGTCTGAGCACTCTGTCTGAACACACTGTCTGAGCACTCTGTCTGAACACTCTGAACACACTGTCTGAACTCTCTGTCTGAACGCTCTGTCTGAACCCACTGTCTGAGCACTCTGTCTGAACACTCTGGACTCACTGTCTGAACGCTCTGTCTGAACACACTGTCTGAGCACTCTGTCTGAACACACTGAGCACTCTGTCTGAACGCTCTGTCTGAACACTCTGTCTGAGCACTCTGTCTGAACACTGTCTGAACGCTCTGTCTGAACACACTCTGAATGCTCTGTCTGAACGCTCTCTCTGAACGCTCTGTCTGAACACTCTGAGCACACTGTCTGAGCACTCTGTCTGAGCGCTC